>QXTE01000042.1:370744-553316 GCA_003942145.1 Platysternon megacephalum
ATCTGGACCCATGGGAAGGAGACTCTGGAAAAATTCCACCAAGATTTCAACAGCTTCCACCCCACCATTAACCTCAGCCTGGACCAATCTACACGGGAGGTCCACTTTCTGGACACCACAGTGCAAATAAGTGATGGTCACATTAATACCACCCTATACCGAAAACCTACCGACCGCTATGCCTACCTTCATGCCTCCAGCTTCCATCCCGGGCACACCACAAGATCCATTGTCTACAGCCAAGCACTGAGGTACAACCGCATCTGCTCTAACCCCTCAGACAGAGACCAACACCTACAAAATCTCCACCAAGCATTCTCAAAACTACAGTACCCGCACGAGGAAATAAGGAAACAGATCAACAGAGCCAGACGTGTACCCAGAAGCCTCCTACTGCAAGACAAACCCAAGAAAGAAACCAACAGGACTCCACTGGCCATCACATACAGTCCCCAGCTAAAACCCCTCCAACGCATCATCAGGGATCTACAACCCATCCTGGACAATGATCCCACACTTTCACAAACCTTGGGTGGCAGGCCAGTCCTCGCCCACAGACAACCTGCCAACCTGAAGCACATTCTCACCAGTAACTGCACACCGCACCATAGTAACTCTAGCTCAGGAACCAATCCATGCAACAAACCTCGATGCCAACTCTGCCCACATATCTACACCAGCGACACCATCACAGGACCTAACCAGATCAGCCACACCATCACTGGTTCATTCACCTGCACATCCACCAATGTAATATACGCCATCATATGCCAGCAATGCCCCTCTGCTATGTACATCGGCCAAACTGGACAGTCTCTAAGGAAAAGGATAAATGGACACAAATCAGATATTAGGAATGGCAATATACAAAAACCTGTAGGAGAACACTTCAACCTCCCTGGCCACACAATAGCAGATCTTAAGGTGGCCATCCTACAGCAAAAAAACTTCAGGACCAGACTTCAAAGAGAAACTGCTGAGCTTCAGTTCATCTGCAAATTTGACACCATCAGCTGAGGATTAAACAAAGACTTTGAATGGCTTGCCAACTACAGAACCAGTTTCTCCTCCCTTGGTTTTCACACCTCTACTGCTAGAACAGGGCCTCATCCTCCCTGATTGAACTAACCTCGTTATCTCTAGCTTGCTTCTTGCTTGCATATATATACCTGCCCCTGGAAATTTCCACTACTTGCATCCGAAGAAGTGGGTATTCACCCACGAAAGCTCATGCTGCAAAACGTCTGTTAGTCTATAAGGTGCCACAGGATTCTTTGCTGCTTTTACNATTTCCACTACTTGCATCCGAAGAAGTGGGTATTCACCCACGAAAGCTCATGCTGCAAAACGTCTGTTAGTCTATAAAGTGCCACAGGATTCTTTGCTGCTATTCCAAGATAGTTTCCTCTTATTATGAGTGTCTCATTAAGACCAAGGGGCTTTTTGGTTTCCTAAAAGTCCTCCTGTACCCACACTTCCTTAGAAGAGCCCTCGTCTCAGCACGGATGATTATAATAGTACCAACACTACACATCAAAGTAAAAACACACTGATGATGCCAACATGGAACTCTGTATTCAAGAGAAAGAGTTTTTTGTGCTCTCTAGGAAATAGGGATAATCAAGTGGCTTAAAATCATAGAAAGAAAGAAGTCTGAGCCACTTCAACTAAAGAACACACGGACAAAAACTAATAGTGTTAGAACTTTCTTAAAATACACAGTGAACCTGACACCCCTGTGACAAACCAGGGTACAATCCAGAGTAGTGAGTAGCTGTGTCACCCCTGCCCTCTAACCTGGGGTTCCCTTTATACTGCTTTGCTGCTGTAGCCTCAAGCCTGGACTGCTCACAAACATCCTCCAGCGTGCAAGTCGCTCCCAGCTGTGTCTATGTGTGTGCTGCAATCAGCCAGCCACACCTTGGCTCTTACCAGCCTCGGTTATGCTGCAGGGTGACACCCCAACACACCCCCAGTATCAGATTTTCCACCAGAAATGTATGTCCTGTGATACCAGCCCTCTCCTGGCCAATACAAATTTATATAAAGTCCATTATCTCTTTAATAGAAATAATATGCACAGAACTTGCCACCCCAAATGGAGTTTCCCAAACACTTCAATTTAAACAGATTGGATTTGATAAATCAATTAAACAAGTGTATTAACTACAAAGAGAGAGATTTTCAGTGAATGCAAGTAATGAAGCATAAGAGTCAGAAATAGTTAGGAAAAAAATAGAGATAAAACACAACTGGTTTTACTTACCAAATAACTTACCAAACTATATCAGATTCAAGCAAAGTTTCTTGCTGTGTGCTTTCAGCAGTCTTACTGATCAAACCCCCTAGATCAGGACCCCTTCTCCCAGAATCCAATGAATGCTTCCTTTATCGCTTCAGGTACTGTGAATGCAATGGGGTGGGGGAGAGAAAGTGTTTGTCCCTCCTTTTTATATTTTCAGTTCCCTTCTTGAAAAACATTTCCAACTGGATACCAGGAGACAAAAAGTCTATGGAGAAGGATGTTCCCTGCTGCTTGTTTCTCACTTGTTCAAGCTTTCTTTTTCTACACTTCCTGCTTGATGATTCTGTTTATTGCTTATATGCAAATTAAGCAGAGCACACATTCCTTTGTTTAAGACAAACCTGTTTGCCAACTACTGCTTGGGTAGGGCTGTGGTTTTCAACATGTATTAATAACATCATACAGGGAAATTTTACCATTTCACATGCAATGTTGCCACACATATATTATCAGGATAATTTTGACCAGCAAATTATGAATTTTCAAATGATGCCTTACAAGGAATACGTTGCATGAAGATTATTACAATAGTGTGTAGAGTGCTGACACAGTGGTACATTCTGTCACAACCCCCTGTCACCTGCTATCTTTACCTGTAAGTTTTTATAAAATATATACTGATCAATTCAATGCTGATTTTACAAAAGTGTTTATGATCCGTTCTGTAAGATGTAGAAGATGGAAGCATAAACCTACTGTTCATAAAAAAACCTAAAAAGAGTGACAGCTGAAGGACAGAACCTCTCAGTATTATTATATTATGTAGATATGGCTGCAGAAGACATATTTGCCCTTCTTAATAATATTGGAGATAATGATGGTGACTATAGAAAAGTCCTTGACAATCAAGATGAATATTTTTCACTGCATATATCTGTTCCTCATGTTTAGGTAAATGAATCAAGATTAAATGAAATAGATGCATTTGTTTCTCTCTTAAAAGAGAAAGCTTAAAGCATTTCTCTAAGTGTCATTGTGGGTCCACATATTAGGTAGGAAGTATTAGATAAATGAAAATTGGCAGGGTGGCATATGAAATTATTGAAATCAAGAGAATGCACACAACACACAAGTGCTGCTGCTGCCATTTGTATCGGAGACTGCAACATTTCAATCTGTGTAAGTGGAAAATACCTCTTAGAGAGAGCAGTTCTGGAAGAGAGGGAAAAATCAAACGAATTGTAAAACAACACAGGCTATTGCTGAAAGAAACTGTCAAGGAAGAAAAAGCCCAGGCACAGATACAGCTCAATTGGTTAATACAGTAGCTAGGGTTTATGTTAAATCCCTGAATTCAGGCCAAGTAACTGAAAAGGAAAAAATAGTTTTGTCCTGAAACTTGATATACAAAACACTGATGAAAAAAAATGGCAATTTTCCACTTTCCCCACCAAAACCCCTCTATTGGGTTTAATACTTTTTGAATGCCACAAAATTAATATGAGGAAAATAAGAGCTAGTATATTTCAAATGAGGGTCCTTTGTGCATTTACTTCAAAAAGATGTTTGATTTAATGGCATTTGACAATGGAACTAGTCTTAACAAAATCCAATGGTATAGAGCATACAAGTTAACTAAGACATGCTTAACTGGGAAATCCATTCAGTCTAGATCAGGGATCGGCAACCTTTGGCACGCGGCTCGCCAGGGTAAGCCCCCTGGCGGGCCTGGCCAGTTTGTTTACCTGCCGCATCCGCAGGTTCAGCCAATCATTGCTCCCACTGGCAGTGGTTTGCCACTCCAGGCCAATGGGGGTGGCGGGTAGCAGCAGCCAGCACATCCCTCGGCCTGCGCCACTTCCCGCAGCCCCCATTGGCCTGGAGCGGCAAACCGCAGCCAGTGGGAGCCACGATCGACCGAACCTGCAGACGCGGCAGGTAAACAAACTGGCCCGGCCCGCCAGGGGGCTTACCCTGGTGGGCCGTGGGCCAAAGGTTGCCGATCCCTGGTCTAGATGTTCCCAAGAGATCTGATTCAAGTTCAATGATTCTTAAAGACAGTACAGCTGCTGGTTAATGGGGATGGTAGTCATTAGTACACTTGATGGGAAGCCTTCAGATGATGTAATGGAGTTTTGCTCCCAGTTTCTTTGAGGTTGTCTGCTCTTCAAACAACAACTTTTAGCCCCTCCATAGCACCGACACATGCAGTAAGAGTATGGATTCAGTGTGCTCGACTGCTAAGTGTCACTTTGCCTTCTATGCCAGCTTCACATGCTGGGCTGCCATAATTGGCATCTTGCTGCTTCACCTGTTACTAGCTCTCGTTGGGCAACAGCCTCTAGTACAGACAATGTGACTCCTCTGAGCTGCATGGATATGTGAATAACAAGATGGGATCTGAAACCCGTCAGACAGCAGAAGTAGAATAAAAATTGTGTACACTATTAAACACCAAATTCTTGTAATGGATATGAACAGCCAGCCAGGACCATTCTAATAAAGAAGATTCCACTGCATTTAAAACTAAATAAGAGCAAATATTTCCATGTAAAGATAGGATATTGCTTTCAACTTGAGTATCAGTTATTCTCATTAGCTAGGGGAGATTTTTGACTTCAGGTTTGTATTGGTCATGTAGCCAGTGGTCCTGAGTCTGATCTCACTTACATGGCATAATCAGGGGCAACTCCACTAAATTCAATGAAGTTGTGCCATTATAAAATTGGTGTAATTGAGAGGAGTATCAGACTCACCAGATCCAGGCCATTGTTTAATGATATTTTGCACTTTCATTGATCTCAAATAGCTTTGAAAATATTAATTTAGCCTAATATAAGCAAAGTGAGGTAGGTATTATTGTCTTCATGTTACAGAGGGGGAAACTGAGGCACAGAGCAACTTGTCTAGAGTCATCCACTGAGCAACAGCAGTGCTGGATGCAAAGCGCCAATCTCACAGCTCTCAGCCCTGTGCCCATTTCACTAGCTCAGATGCACTGTTCAGGAAGAATGTATGTAGCAATTTTGTTCTCTCATCTGATGATTTCCTTCTCTGTCTTTTTACCATGTTTGATAGTATTTATTTTGATTTATAAAGCAAAATGCTTCCATGTCAAAAAGCTCTGGGTGCTGTGATGGGGTATTCATTCCACACTAGACGAGAAGGGGTTAATGAGGCTGAAGTGGAGCCAATTAACTGAATAGGCCACAGCTGAGGGCAATTAGGTGGCCTAAGGAACCCCTGAATGATGATGGAGCCCAGCTCAGAAGGAGCAGGTAGGGCTAGTACAAAGCCAGGAAGCTTTGTACAGATGAGGGCTGCAGTGAAGGAGCCTGCAGCTACTCTTTAGACATTAGAGAGGGAAACAAAACAAAACAAACTAACTAACATAAGGGTGTAGTAAAAGGTTCAGGGAAAAGACAGCTGATTAGAGGGTCACTGAGCTGGGTCTTGGTGTAGAGGATGAGCCTGGCTTCCCCTACTAGCCACTGGGGACATGCCCCAGTCTGGGCAGTGAATGGGAAGATAGCATGAGACAGCTTGCATGGAGGGATGGACTTTGATACCTTGAAAGGGTGAAAACACATAGTGACCTGGCTGGAGGGTCAAGCTATAAAAAGGGAGCAGGCGAGACATGGAGAGCATGATGAGTTTGAGAGAAAGAGATGTGTGGCAAGACATGTGAATGAGCAACAGAAGGGTGCATTGGACCTGGAAGGCACTAATCCCTAGAGCAGGCAGGAGAAGGCATCTCAGTGGTAAGTGTACCCTCTGACAGGTGCCATGATAAAAACTACACTTCACAACCTGCTTAAGGAAATGAAAGTTAAGGGATGTTGGTGTCTAATCCCATTGGGTGCCTTATCCCATCTAAGAACATATTCAAATTCCACACACAGGCCTATTCCCTCCTGTCCTAATAATTGCTCAGAAAACACATGTGCACCTGTGATAGTTCACTGGGTAACCAGGACAGTGAGTCACCTTGTTACCTTCTGCTTCCAGTGTGAAGGTGACTTGCTTGTGCTTAGCTGAGTGTCAGCTCCCTGCAGCCTGTTAGCAGGGCCGGCTGCAGGCTCCAGCCGACCAAGCCCGTGCTTGGGGCGGCCCCTTCTAAGGGGCGGCCAATCTTGGGGTGGCGGGGGGCGCTCGGGTTTTGTTTGTTTGTTTGTTTTGTTTCAGCGGCAGCGCTGGGGGGGTTTGTTTCGGCGGGGCGGCGCTTGGGGGGTTGTTTTTGTTTCAGGGGCGGTGCTGGGGGGGTTTGTTTTTGTTTCGGGGGCGGCGCTGGGGGGGTTGTTTTGGCGGCGGCGCTGGGGGGGGGCTTGTTTCGGCGGGGCAGCGCTCTTTTTTTTGCTTGGGGCAGCAAAAAAGTTAGAGCCGGCCCTGCCTGTTAGCCACCTGAGTACTTTATTTTGGGCTATGCCAGCTCTTACTTTGCAGTGCAGGGTAACAACAGGTGCACCCCAGACCCTGTGTCCCTTTAAAATGTTCCCCAGTGATATCCAGCCCCCAACACTGACTGCTCACTTAAATACCAGGTCTACTGTCCCCAAAAGAACAGTACACACCAGACAGTAAGACCATCAGGACCAGCACTTTGCTTAACATCACAGCAATGATGAAAATAAGAATAAATTTATAATCACATTCAAGTAATCATGAGTAAGGGTATTGGAAACAAATGGTTACATATAAAACTAAAGCATAATATGCTTTCTAGAGACTAAATCTAACTATCAGGTTAACCTCCTATCTAATGAAGTTTATCTTACCTAAAAATCTCTGGCAGCATTTGTCAACCAAGGACTGAGATCCCATTTTCATGAATGTAAACACACTACCCATCTACTTCCAAAGTGCATGATGAGGTGTCTTATTTGCCTCCTACATATACCCCCAAAGTTCCTAGTCTATACTTAGAAAGGATAACCACCCATGGCTTTCCTGTTGACTTCACATCTCTTTAACATCAGACTTGATATGTAAATGGGCAACCGTTGTATTAGCTTACAATGCTTAATTTACTGGATGACAGGATGACTATGAGCTGCCAATGTGATATGGCCGTGAAAAAAGCTAATGTGGTCTTGGAATGCATCAGGTGAGGTATTTCCAGTAGCGATAAGGAGGTGTTAGTACCATTATACAAAACACTGGTGAGGCCTCATCTGGAATACTGTGTGCAGTTCTGGTCTCCCATGTTTAAGAAGGATGAATTCAAACTGGAACAGGTACAGAGAAGGGCTACTAGGATGATCCGAGGAATGGAAAACCTGTCTTATGAAAAGAGACTCAAAGAGCTTGGCTTGTTTAGCCTAACCAAAAGAAGGCTGAGGGGAGATATGATTGCTCTCTATAAATATATCAGAGGGATAAATACCAGGGAAGGAGAGGAATTATTTAAGCTCAGTACCAATGTGGACACAAGAACAAATGGATATAAACTGGCCATCAGGAAGTTTAGGCTTGAAATTAGATGAAGGCTTCTAACCATCAGAGGAGTAAAGTTCTGGAACAGCCTTCCAAGGGGAGTAGTGGGGGCAAAAGACATATCTGTCTTCAAGATTAAGCTTGATAAGTTTATGGAGGGGATGGTGTGATGGGATAGCCTAACTTTGGCAATTAATTGATCTTTGACTATTAGCCCAATGGCTAAATATGCCCAATGGCCTGTGATGGTATGTTAGATGGTGTGAAATCTGAGTTACTACAGAGAATTCTTTCCTGGGTGTCTGGCTGGTGAGTTTTGCTCACATGCTCAGGGTTTAGCTGATCACCATATTTGGGGTCGGGAAGGAATATTCCTCCAGGGCAGATTGGCAGAGGCCCTGGGGTTTTTTCGTCTTCCTCTGCGGCATGGGGCATGGGTCACTTGCTGGAGGATTCTCTGCATCTTGAAGTCTTTAAACCATGATTTGAGGACTTCAATAGCTCAGACATAGGTTAGGGGTTTATTTCAGGAGTGGGTGGGTGAGATTCTGTGGTCTGCGTTGTGCAGGAGGTCAGACTAGACGATCATAATGGTCCCTTCTGACCTTAAAGTCTATGACTCTATGCCAACAGAAAGATATACATTTATTACCATCTGTCTGGGGCAAAACCTGTTTTTCACCTCTGCCTTGTTACAGACTAAAAACATATTTTCAGTATAACTCCTTACATAGTATCTGCACATACATTTCAAAACAACATTCATGATCTGTGTGATCCAGCTTTCATTTAAGACCTCCTACGACATTCTGTGGTGAACCACAATGTTCAGACCAGAATCAGGATGTTCTTGCCAGTTGGCACCCTTGCCATTTGGCATTAAGGATTCCCTGGGTCACAGCTCACCTTGTGAATCACAGCAGACATATCAATAAACTCTCCCGGCCAGCAACTGCCCCCCTCCCCACTTCTCAGATGCACAGGCATGTACGAGGCACTGAAATCAGTGAATCTGAACATACTGGCAAAACAAATGGCTTATAGTGAGAGCTGAGACTCCTCAATTACTAGGATGTACAGCTCCTTTCTTCTCCAAGTCCAGAACTTCTGCTAGGAACCACTCACAAAAGAGATGGAAAAGACCTTTTAGGTCATCATCCTTCCCCTGTTATTGCAGAGGTGCTTCTTATAATATATTCTCCAGTACTTTTTCAATTTTAGTTTTAAATGTTTCAGGTAATTACCTTTCTACTATTTCCTTTGGTTTCACAAGGTAATCATAGAATCATAGGATTGGAAGAGACCTCAAGAGGGCATCTAGTCTGGTCCTCTGCACTCATGACAGGATCCTAACAGGTGTTTGTCTAACCTGCTCTTAAAAATCTCCAATTAGGGGCATTCCACAACCTCCCTAGACAATTTATTCCAGTGCTTAACCACCCTGACCATTAGGAAGTTTTTCCTAATGTCCAACCTAAACCTCCCTTGCTGCAATTTAAGCCTATTGCTTCTTGTCCTATCCTCAGAGGTTAGAACAACAATTTTTCTCCCTCCTCCTTGTAACAAGCTTTTATGTACCTGAAAACTGTTCTCATGGTCCCTGTAAGTCTTCTTTTTTCCAGACTAAACAAATTTTTTCAGTCTTCCCTCATAGGTCATGTTTTCTAGACTTTTAATAATTTTTGTTTCTCTTCTCTGGATTTTCTCCAATTTCTCCACATCTTTCCTGAGATATGGCGTCCAGAACTGGACACAATACTCCAGTTGAGGCCTAATCAACGCGGAGTAGAAAGGAAGAATTATTTCTCATGTCTTGCTTACAACACTCCTGCTAATACATCCCAGAATGATGTTCGGGTTTTTTTGCAACAGTGTTACACTGTTGACTCATATTTAGCTTATGGTCCACTATGACCCCCAGAGTCCTTTTCGCAGTATTCCTTCCTAGGCAGTCATTTTCCATTTTGTATGTGTACAACTGATTGTTCCTTCCGAAGTGGAGTACTTTGCATTTGTCCTTATTGAATTTCATCCTATTTTCTTCAGACCATTTCTCCAGTTTGTCCAGATCACTTTGAATTTTAATCCTATCCTCCAAAGCACTTGCAACCCCTCCCAGCTTGGTATCATTCGCAGACTTTATAAGTGTATTCTCTATGCCATTATCTAAATCATTGATGAAGATATTGAACAGAACTGGACCCCACTCATTATGTCCTTCCAGCATGACTGTGATCCACTGATAACTACTCTCTGGGAACAGTTTTCCAACCAGTTATGCACCCACCTTATTGTATCTCCATCTAGGTTGCATTTCTCTAGTTTTTTTATGAGAAGGTCATGCAAGACAGTATCAAAAGCTTTACTAAAGTAAAGATATACCATGTCTACCCTCCCTCCCATCCACAAGGCTTGTTACCCTGTCAAAGAAAGCTATCAGGTTGGTTTGACATGATTTGTTCTTGACAAATCCATGCTGACTCTTACATATCACCTTATTATCTTCTAGATGTTTGCAAATTGATTGCTTAATTATTTGCTTAATTATCTTTCCGGCTACAGAAATTAAACTGACTGGTCTGTAATTCCCCAGGTTGTCTTTATTTCCCTTTGTATAGATTGGCACTATATTTGCCCTTTTCCAGTCTTCTGGAATCTCTCCCCTCTTCCATGACTTTTCAAATGAACTAAATAATTTAACTAAACTATACATATCTTTTATTTTTTCACATATTTTGCCCTTCTGACCCTTAGCTGTTGCAGTTGTTCTTTTTTGAGTTCCCCCATGTTTGTCATCTGCTTTCTCTGATATTGAGGTGCCCAGAAATGGTTGTACAGCCTGTTTAATGTGACTACATCAGATGGGTTTCAGAAATGCTTATGATTCAAAAAGGGCGATGGTGGTTCTGGAAAGATTGGTAGTAATGGGGAGTTTACCTAGCTTACCTGAGGTCTTTCTGGCATCCCATATCTGGGAATGAGTTTAATTTCCTGTTAGGGGAGCTGTCATTGGTCCAAGGTAAGCCTCTATATAGAGCCAGGAGTGTAAAGTGATTACAAGAGTGGGAGTCCTAAGGACAGCCTGGTTATGGGGAGAGGGAACATCACGAGTCTTCTGCAGTTAGTTAAACACTATGTAACTTGCACCTTACTGAGCTGCTTTAACAGATAAAACTGTGGGTCATATAAACATCCCCAGACAGAGCACACACTACAGAGAAATATTTAGCAGTCAACTAACAGAACAAGTGTGAGTAACAATATGCTTTTTTTAACATTTGAGGATAAACTGAAGGACAACATCAGAAAATCTATGGCAGTTATACATTACATCCAGAGGAGACCATAAGTATCCTTTTAAAGATAGTCAACAAAATACATCCCCTGCTTCAGGACAAACAGCATCCATAGTTTAATTATTCACAGGACAGAGGCAAAGGCACTTACTAGGAGTAAAGGTTTCATTTAAATATACATTAGTTTTAAAAAGTGCTGAAAACTAACCTATGTATGAAATATATTCAAATCATCTATACATTTAAAAGGGCCATAGTTATGGAGAAGAATGTAGACTACAGAACAAGTTTTGAAATTATTTTTCAGTTTTTAATCAGTCAAAACTCTCACTGCCTTCAGCAATAGATTTGCCTGAGTATAAACTGAATACAGGGGTACGTCTACACTACGGGATTACTCCGAAGTTACTGAATTCGATTTTTTGAAACCGATTGTATAAATGCGATTGCACGCGGCCACAGTAAGCGGATTAATTCGGCGGTGCGCATCCATGTACCGAGACTAGCGTCGAATTCCAGAGCGTTGCACTGTGGGTAGCTATCCCATAGTTCCCGCAGTCCCCCCCGCCCATCAGAATTATGGGTTGAGATCCCAATGCCTGATGGGACAAAAAATATTGTCGCGGGCGGTTCTGGGAACATCCTTCCCCTCCCTCCGTGAAAACAACGGCAGACAACCGTTTCGCGCCTTTTTTCCTTGGTGAACTGTGCAGACGCCATAGCTCGGCAAGCATGGAGCCCGCTCAGCTCAGGACAGCAGTCATGAACATTGTTAACACCTCGCTCATGATCGTGCAGTTTATGCTGAACCAGGACCAGAAAAGCCAGGCGAGGAGGAGGCAGCTACGGCAGCGCAGCGACGAGAGTGATGAGGACATGGAAATGGACACAGAATTGTCTCGCGCCACGGGCCCCGGCGCTTTGGAGATCATGTTGTTAATGGGGCAGCTTCTCGCTGTGGAATGCCGATTCTGGGCCCGGGAAACAAGCACAGACTGGGGGGACCGCATAGTGCTGCAGGTGTGGGACGATTCCCAGTGGCTGCGAAACTTTCGCATGCGTAAGGGCACTTTCCTGGAACTTTGTGACTTGCTTTCCCCTGCCCTGAGGCGCCAGAATACCAAGATGAGAGCAGCCCTCACAGTTGAGAAGCGAGTGGCGATAGCCCTGTGGAAGCTTGCAACACCAGACAGCTACCGGTCAGTCGGTAATCAGTTTGGAGTGGGAAAATCTACTGTGGGGGCTGCTGTGATGCAAGTAGCCAAAGCAATCGCTGAGCTGCTGCTACCAAAGGTTGTGACTCTGGGAAATGTGCAGCTCATAGTGGATGGCTTTGCTGCAATGGGATTCCCTAACTGTGGTGGGGCGATAGATGGAACCCATATCCCGATCTTGGCACCGGAGCACCAGGGCAGCCAGTACATAAACCGCAAGGGGTACTTTTCAATGGTGCTGCAAGCAATGGTGGATCACAAGGGACGTTTCACCAACATCAACGTGGGATGGCCGGGAAGGGTTCATGACGCCCGCGTCTTCAGGAACACTAGTTTGTTTAAACGGCTGCACCAAGGGATTTACTTTCCAGACCGGAAAATAACCATTGGGGATGTTGAGATGCCGATCGTTATCCTTGGGGACCCAGCCTACCCCTTAATGCCATGGCTCATGAAGCCATACACCGGCAGCCTGGACAGTAGTCAGGAGCTGTTCAACTACAGGCTGAGCAAGTGCAGGATGGTGGTAGAATGTGCCTTTGGACGTTTAAAAGGTCGCTGGTGCTCGTTACTGACTCGCTCGGACCTCAGCCAAACCAACATTCCAATTACTATTGCTGCTTGCTGTGTGCTCCACAATCTCTGTGAGAGTAAGGGGGAGACCTTTATGGTGGGGTGGGAGGCTGAGGCAAACCGCCTGGTCGCTGATTACGCGCAGCCAGACACCAAGACGATTAGAAGAGCACACCGGGAAGCGGTGCGCATCAGAGACGCTTTGAAAACAAGTTTCATGGCTGGCCAGGCTCCTGTGTGAAAGTTCTGTTTGTTTGTCCCTGTTGAAAACCCGCCCCCTTGACTGACTCATTCCCTGTAAGCAACCCACCCTCCCCCCTTCGATCACAGCTTGCTTTGAAAAAAATAAAGTCAGTTTCGTTTACAACTCAAGAATTTTTTATTAACAGGTGGTAATAACCATAGGGAGAGAAATAACCAGGTAGTCCGGGTGGGGTTTGGGAGGAGGATAGGAGGGAAGGAACAGGTCAGTAAAAACATTCAAAATAATGACAGCCTTTGGCTTGGGCTCTCGACTGGGGTGGAGTGGCAGGGTGCATGGAGCCTCCCCCCCCGTGTTCTTACACGTCGGGGTGAGGAGGCTACGGGACTTGGGGAGGGGGGAAGGCGGGTATAGAGGGGCTGCAGCGGCACTCGGTGATCCTGCAGCTGCCGTTCCTGAAGCTCCACCAGACGCCGGAGCATGTCTGTCTGCTCACGCAGCAGCCCCAGCGTTTCATCCCGCCACTTCTCGTCTCTAGCGTCCCTCCTCTCCTCCCATTGGTCCCTCATGTCCTCACGTTGGTCCCTCTTGTCCTCACGGTCACTGGCATCTTTCTGGAAATTTGAGACAGTGTCCTTCCAGTCATTGAAATTAGCTCTCTCATCACGGGTAGATTGCATAATTTCTGAGAACATGTCGTCTCGCGTGCGTTTCTTTCGCTGCCGTATCTGCGATAGCCTTCGGGAGGGAGGAGGAGGGAGAATTGAAAAACTTGCCGCTGCAGGAGGAGGGAAAAAAAGGGAGAGAAGTATGTAAAAAGATACATTTTATAGAACAATGCTTATACTCTTTCACGGTGAACAAAACTATTCACATTACATAGCACATGTGATTTCAGTACAAGGTCGCATTTTACATCTTATATTGAGTGCCTGCGGCTTTGGTGTTAGAGATCACAGACGCAGGGCCGGGCAACAGAATTCGGCTTGTATGCAGCCATGGTAAGCCATTGTCTTGCGGCTTCTGCATTAAATCAGCGCCCTCCTTTCCCATAGCAAGCAAAGCCCTTTACGTGCTGCAGTTTTCCTGTTACCGTGCAGCAGCGGAAAACAAAATAACCCCGCCCCCACCCATTCAATTCTGTGGGATGATCGCTTGACCCCTCCCCCCACCACGTGGCTGGTATCATGGAAGATCCATGCAGATAAAAAACTAACCCCCCCCCATGCACTTCTGTGGGATGATCGCTGTACCCCTCCCCCCACCGCGTGGCTGGTATCAGGGAAGACCCCTGCTAGCCAAACGCGAAAACCTCAGCGCCATTGTCCGCCCACTCCCCCCCGCCCGCTTGGCTAACTGCAGGGAAGGATTTCTTTTCAGCCACAGGCAAACAGCCCAGTAGGAACGGGGCCACCTCTGTCCCCTTAATTACATTCCCGTATTTCAACCAGGTTACCCTGAACGATATCACTCTCCTGAGGATAACACAGCAAGATAAAGAACGGATGTTGCTTGAATGCCAGCAAACACCGGGACCATACGCTGCCAAGCTTTGTCAAGCAATGATACCGGATTACTTGCTGCTAGCATGGCGCGGTCAAGTGTCCTACCATGGAGGACGGAATAAGGCTGCCCTGCCCAGAAACCTTCTGGAAAAGCTTTTGGAGTACCTCCAGGAGAGTTTCATGGAGATGTCCCTGGAGGATTTCAACTCCATCCCCAGACACGTTAACAGACTTTTCCAGTAGCTGTACTGGCCGCGAATGCATCCCAAGTCCCCAGGGCAAATTAATCATTAAACAAATACTTGTTTTAAACCATGTTTGATATATTTGAAAAGGTACACTCACCAGAGGTCCCTTCCAGGGGGTCTGCGATGCCGCCTTGGGAGGGTTCGGAGGGCACTTCGGTCAGGGTCAGAAACAGCTCCTGGCTGTCGGGGAGAATGGAGTGCTGTGTGCTCTCCACAAGTTCGTCCTCCTCCTCCTCCTCCTCTTCCCCGTCCGCAGATTCGTCATTCAAGGATGAGATTAACCCCTCCTCGGAGTCCACGGTCAGGGGTGGGGTAGTGGTGGCGGCCCCCCCGAGAATTGCATGCAGCTCCTCGTAGAAGCGGCATGTCTGCGGCTCTGCCCCGGACCGTCCGTTTGCCTCCTTGGTTTTCTGATAGGCCTGTCGGAGCTCCTTCACCTTAATACGGCACTGATATGAGTCCCGATTGTGGCCTCTCTCCATCATGCCCTTGGAGATCTTGTCGAAAGTTTTTGCATTCCGTCTCTTGGAACGTAGTTCTGCGAGCACTGAATCCTCTCCCCATATAGCGATCAGATCCAGTATCTCGCGTGTGGTCCATGCTGGTGCTCTTTTGCGGTTGTCGGACTGCATGGCTACCTGTGCTGTTCAGCTCTGTGTGGTCACCTGTGCTCACCAGGCTGGGCAGACAGGAAATGAAATTCAAAAGTTCGCGGGTCTTTTCCTGTCCAACTGGCCAGAGCATCCGAGTTTAGATTGCTGTCCAGAGCGGTCACAATGGTGCACTGTGGGATAGCTCCCGGAGGCCAATACCATCGAATGCCGTCCACACTAACCCTAATTCGAACCGGCAATACCGATTTCAGCGCTACTCCCCTCGTCGGAGAGGAGTACAGAAACCGATTTTAAGAGCCCTTTAAATCGAATTAAATGGCCTCGTTGTGTGGACGGGTGCAAGGTTAATTCGCTATAACGCTGCTAAATTCGAACTAAAATCGTAGTGTAGACCAGGCCTATGAGAAGTTGAGACATCAATATCTTCTTTTTTAAAAGAATGATACACAAGCACAGATTTGTTTACATCTCATAAACATTTGATATTCAGCAGAAGCAAACAACATGGGTTGTTTCCTCCGCTGGTGAAACTGGGTGAAGATATCTAGAGGCTAGTGGAGTGCCATGTCCATTTAAACCAGCATAAACTCCGGCCCCCGCAAGTACTGTTTGTGTCTGTGTGTGCACATATGTATATCAGAGATACTTACAATGGTCGAAAGACACTTGCATGCATTCAAGCATTGTTACCTGCTTAATTGGAAGTAGCTTGGATATTATGATATCCATACTCTACCTTTCTAAAATACATGAGTTAAGTAGTAGTGTTTATGAGCTAAGTAGTTCTACTTCTCTCAAAACAGTTTTGTGGGGAAGGAAAAAAAAATGCCAAAAGCACAACATGCTAAAACTTTGGATACCAGTCAGGGAAAGCCAGTTAGCTAGCTTTCATTCATTCAGAGTAGCACATTGAGACCACACCTTTTTCCTCCCAGCCAAAGAAGCAGACTTCAGTATTATCATTGACATCCATGGGGCTACTTGCCCTAGAGAGAATGCGACTCCTCCTTCCCTGGAATCAGCTAACACAATAGGAAATTTCTATTTTTGTGTTGCTGAGAGAACAACAGCAGCAGTCTAACTTTATTTCATGAAAATTTCCTTAGGCTTACCAATAGCAGGGCTAGTAAAATTCATTCTGTTTAACCTTGTTAAGGAGAACATCTTAGGTCCTAAGAAGAAAAGTATGCTTACCCAAGAAGAAGGGGAAAAGAAAACCACAAACAGGTCATAATAGGAGTAAATTAAACTTTGTTTAGACTAAACTTGTCAGTATGTGAAAAACAGTTCTCACAAGAAAGAACTAGCTAGCTCCAGGTAAATAAAGTGTAACTAAAGTATCAGTGGGAGCCAGTATAATCATTGTATCCCATTAATTAAATCTACAAAAAGTAAATGTCAACTCCAAGAATTCAGTTCCCCAGATACTCTTCTAGCAGGGTGAAATCACAAAGAGCCTGGCCTCAGGCTAGATTCAGACTCCTGCAGTCGCAATTGGATAAAACACACTATAAATCTTAAGGGCCATAGCACATAAGGAAGATGGAATTTGAGTTCTCACAGATCTACAGTACAGGAAAAGGCAGAGCAGACAGATCTGGGAATAGTTACTGAACAAAATGATCAGTCACGTAAGATCATAAGCTCTTCATGAAAGAAACCTTGTCTACCTTTATGGTTGTGCAGTACCTAGCACAAAAGTCCCTAGTCAGAATCAGGGTATTGTGTTATGGTAGCATCTATAACTATTAATCATAACTAAAGGTTGAAACCTAGTATATTAAATATTCATTTTGGTTTGTGTGTCAGGAAACTTAAGTTATTTAACCTATAGCTCCTTTCAATATCCCTGTTCATTCTTTCACTGTCTTTACTACTGATTTTCATGTCATCAGCACTATTCTTTTTTTTTTTTTTTTTTTTTAAGAAGTGCAGAATATTTAGGGGCTTTTTGTCTCACAGAAAGACTTTCCAACACTTTCAGGTGGCAGAATATTTTCAATCTGGTTTTTGAAATAGAGATTATGGAAACATGCCAGTACTTAATGCTTCTGTCCAAACAAGTCATTGATTCTTTAATCTTCAGACTTATTTGGTACATTGCCTGGGTCCAAATAAAGTGCTGCTGTTCTCTTCTTTCCCAAAGTGAGAGAGAGAAAACCACCTCTCTCATATGGCAGATTTAATAAATTGATCAAGATCATTAGTGTCATGCCGTCTGTCCCTTATGTAAGGAGAGCATTAGTCAGGGAAAGACTCCCATCTTCAATTTGCAACCAGTGCCATGAATCAATGGAGGCAAAAAGCATCAGGCAGGCCAAACTATACATGTTATCTAGCATCCAACAGGAAACATATCTGCTGTGATGTCCTCTGATATCAGGTGGGGATGTACATTGCTCCTATTTATTTTATTATTTCAATCCAGATTACAGGATGAAACAACCCACTCTGTGAAGTTCCACAGGCCTTGTGGAAATGCAGTTCAGCAACATAAAATGACACTACATGAAATCAAAAAAGACACAGAAACCCTTTTAGATGCTCATGGCAAAGCTCAGGCAATGAGCCATATATAGCTGCAGTTTCCTAAAAATGACATTCTGACTATACTTTTAAGCTTCCACTCATGGTTCAACCGTTAAATGTTACAAAAGACTCCAAACCCATTGGATTTACTATTTATTTTGTTTCAAGTTATAAAAATGCACCCCTCTAGTTCTCTAGGTTTGTACTTAATTTTCACAACAATAGATTAGCAAATAGGACTCAATATCACAAAATGTGGACCAGTCTAAATCTTCAGAATTCAAGACTCCAGAACAACCACCCATCTGCTTGTCTCTCCCTCTCCTCTTGTGAAAGCCTGGAAGAACAGATAGGCCTAATATTATGATTTGATGGTCAATAAATCTGGGATCTGATAATCCAATGGGGGAAATACACTTCCCAGTGGAAGACTACTGGCTGAAAACACTCTGCCTCCAGCTTCCGCATAACAAACCAGAAGACAGTTAGCCTGAGCACTTCAGATTTCAACTGCTGTAATATCAGACAGAGGAGGTCTTGGAGCAACGGGATCAAGGCCATTTACATTTTTGTAGGTTAAATCCGACACCTTAAATTGCACTTATAGGGGAATAGGAAGCAGGTGCGGATGGTGGGGTGTGTTCCCTGTGACAGACATCTTTTAACAGATGGGTCACACAGTCCCAGCTAGAAATGGTCAAACATTTCTGTCAACATTTTTCTTTCTTCATATGGAAAATGAAATTTCATGAAAAAAATCTTCATTTTGGTCAACATTTTTTGACTTTATTTTTTTTAATAGAAAAATAGTTGAAATACATTTTCATTTCATTGATAGGATGAGCTCTAATTCCTGCTGATGCATCCAAGTGATCTTCTGAGAGGACAACAATCATAATTTCATTTAAATGACGTATCTCTTTTGATTGACACCAACCATATATACTTTGTTACAATGCCATCCCACAAGGTCCTGATCAAGTAAAATACTTAAGCATATGTTTAACTTAAGCATATGTTTAAGCACATGAATAAATTCCAATGAACCTTAATTATTTGGTTTGATCACAGCCTATATTAATTGATTATGATGAAGGATGGTAAAAATTGTATTGCTTTATTATTCACAAATAAGAAAGTTTCAGGGCTATGTGGAGCAGATTCACCTCCATAAACAAGTGAATCTCATTAAAGAAAACAATCACATTAAAATGAATGTTTGCAGTTCAGCATTATTTGCTAACTACAATTATAAAATATTGTTCTATTACTGGAAATAAAGGTTCTTCAAACATATAGGGCTCAGAGGGAGATAATCCTTTTGTACCTTTAAAAGCTTTTTTTTAAAAACCTAAAAATTAAATAAACCAAGAACACCTTTCCAAAAGGAAAGCACATTGAACCTTTTGTTGGTTTTTTGTTTTGTTTTGTTTTTAGTTCTATGAATGATAAGGATATAGTTTTTACAACTAATCAAGAAGCAAAAATAGTCTAGACAATGCTTCTGGGGCTGATTTTCATTTACACTAACGTCACTTTATACCCCTTTGGTTTGGTAAATGGTCTATGAAGTGGGCATAAACTATATTTACATTCTCTTCAACATCCATTTATCCTGCCTGAGAGGTGCAAAATGGCCTTAGCATAAAGGAGAATCAGGCTCTGATATTTACAGACCCTGCAAAGGAGACACATGGCTGCAAAGAGAGGCTGTCGTCTTAAAGATTAATTTAGTAAAATTGGATCTTACTTTGCCATATTTTTTTCCTGCGAGGTTACATGTCATTCTAGTGGACAGGAAATACATCTTTACTGATCCTGATGAGGCAGGTAATTTCCTGGCCTCCAGGAGTTTTGATTGCTTCAGCCACAATTGAACACAATGAAGAACTTCAAGATGATTTAGAATTGACTGAAAACTCATCTTCCTACATTTTAGTAGAATAGTTTTTTGCAAGTTCCTACTGATTATAAGACTTAAGAGGTTTTGTATATATTTTAAGAAACTGAAAAGCTGATCCCAATGTGGAACTACGTAGAGGTCTCTTATTCCTCTGATTTCTAGTCCAGTCTTATCCACACTGTGGTATTTCCTCCTCCTCCTCCCCATGCCAAATTTTATATGTATATATTCAACCACGTTTGTTAGACTTTTTAGACTATTTTTAAATTTGAATATCAAATTATACTCTTGCAATTTTCATACAGTAGACAGATAGGAATTGTCATGCTAGTATGGATCAAAACTCAATAGTTTTTCTTTAGCCATCACTTAAAGTATACTGGGTGTTTCAGAGAAAGGGGGAAATTTACTATAATGCACATTGTCAAATGTCCAGTGCTGTACAAGAAACAGAGAATGTTTGTAGGGGAAAGGACTTTTCTTCCTACTCCTGCTGATCATCTTAATATCCCCTGAAACATAGGAGTCAATAACCCTTTGTAATTCTTATCCTATCCATTTTTTACTACAAATGCTGTTCTTATTCATATGCAATCTCTAATGCTTTTAACAATCTTGGTATGCTATTTGAATCAACAATATCCTTTTAAGTGACTTTCACAGTTTAATTATACATTGCTTTAGAAAGCGTTTTTCTATTCATTTTAAATTGTTTGCCTTTTCATTTCAACAAATGTCCTCTCACTCATTTTGTGAGGCAACCCGAATTGCATTTTCTAGAATACTTATAATTTTTCTTCTTCCTCCAAGACAAAATTAAATAATCTGAAGTTTCAGATTTAGCCCCTGACCCTGCAGTTAGCTCAGTGCAGGTAGAACTTGAATTTCAGTGTGGGTCCATCCATGCGAGGTGTTGAAAGATTAGTCTGAGTAAATGATAACCACCACTTTTACCATTAATATTTTGTGTACATAACTTCATAGTTTACACACTATTAACTGCTATACTAGGCTTTTTGTTTTTTGTTTTATTTTTTTAATTTAGCCATGGATTTCAGGTGATACAGTTTAGAGTCTTTTTGGTCACATTAATTTATTATACCTAGAGTTTTTGTATATTCCTCATTTTCATACAGTATATTTGAGCTTTCTGATCATTTAACTAGTGGGGTGCTCATTAGAAAAAGACTGATTCCTATAACAAGGCATAGATCAAATCTTTGCCTAAAATTCAGATGCAGAATGAAGCAAACTTTTTATGCTTGAAAACTCTTGTTTTATATTTTTTATTTTTATGCCTTTTCACATGTAGTTCCACTCCCAGTATCCATTTGCCTATAATATAACAGCTTTTGTTTATGGCTGCAAATAATAAAATGCTGATTATATGGAATTCACTTCATATTCAATACTTTTTTAAATTTAGATCGTTTCCCCTAGTCATCAGGCTAAGTAAAACAAATCAAGGTCACCATCTTCCTACCATGAAATTTCAGGTTGGAGCTGAACAATAAACAAATTACAACTTTGTAATGAATGCAAAGATGAAGCTTTTACAACCGTTAAGGATGAATTCAAGGCTGTGGCCTGGTTCCTAAATCTTCTGGTTTCAGAGATATGGAGTAAGCTTTAAAACTTTGTTTTGCTGGCATAGGATAATGTTGAAGAAGGAAGGTGGCTGGAACCACTGTGATGACCAACATTTGGACAGAACAGAAGTGCTGGTATGGAGGAACAGATTAAATAAATTTAATGAGTAAATAAGGTGACTGGACTTGATAAGAAGCAGAGAGGGGAAAAGATCTTTAATAGCAGACAAATAAGAAGAACCTTCAGGCAGTTCACAAGGATACCAATATATCAATCCACGAGCGCTTTCAGTCATAGATCAAATATAATAAAATACCTGCATGCTAACACAAGAAGCATGAAGGACAAACAAGGAGAAACTGGAAGCTGTGACTAACATAGAAAAATGATATAGGAGAGTTGACAGAAACATGGTGGGAAGAGGTACTTGACTAGCTAGTAAACATGGAGATTTAGACTCCAGCAATAACAGGAAGCAGAAAGAAAAGAAGAAAGCATATAGCTAGAATTAATGCAGCAATCAGGGAAGTTATGAATGGATAACACAGTAAACTGTAATCAGACAACTAGAATAGGATGCTAGAGACAAAATCTACTATAGACGTCCCTAGCTAAATAAAAGGAAATGTAATAATGATGGACTTTAGCACTCCTGTTATGCTGGGAAGTAATGTCCAGAATTTTAGGACCAAATCTTAAAACAATTAGTAAAGGAACAGGAGGCAGTAGTGGTCTTTACAATACAGAAGTGATTAAAAACATAAAATGTCATATTCATCATATACATTACAGTTCATACAAAGGTGGGAGGAAAGGATTACCTACTGCTGAATTAAATTACTAAAGCCCGAATTAGCTAGGTAGTTGGGCATGTGAATAGTCCAGCTGAGGTCAATGATTGGGGACACTCACATACTTAAAGTTATACACTTGCTTAACTACCTTGCTGAATCAGGCCCCAACTTTTTTTAAAGACAAACATAATTGTCAACAGTACAAATTATTTTCTTGCATAAGAATTAAGAGCAAGAGTGATGGATACAGAGATCAGACAACATAGATGATACATGACAGTAAGTAAGCTAATTGTTATTATGAAAATTATATTTTTAATTGTTAATCCCATTGGCCTTCATTCTTCAAATAGTTCAGTGGTTAATCTAATATTGACAATAACATAAAGGCCAGCTTTCCAAAGGTGGGGGGAAAAGTAATACATAATGCAGCTAATATGTAAATCAGATTAAAAATACTGCTAGCAGGGGTGCAGCAAATAAAAGAATGTGGTGTAATGGCATTCTCATGTGGATAGTCTTCTCCAGGTCTAAACAATAAACTGTTTGTATGAGTTTAAATTGTCACCAAAATTAGCGTGAATATCAGTTACTCACGAGGTTAGACTGCTGATGTGCCTGTTTCTATGAAAACAATACAAACTTGAACAAAAGCAATAATAATTTAATAATAGAAGTAAAGATGGAACCACTGCATACTTTTTAAAATGTCTCCAACTTCAGAAGGGCTACAGAGAGGAAAAAAGAAACTTTAATTTTCTAACTATAACATTTCAAATTTTGACTATTTTAAGTTACAGCAATACAGAGTTTCACTTTTACCTATTCCCTAACTTTTTCAAAGATGAAGTTTGAAAAATTAACATTTTAAAAAAAAGTTTTTAAAAATAGACATTCTGTTGCATTTGGTGGCAAAAAGGGGGGAGAATGGGGGAAAAACACACCCTATATGTCAAAAATAAAAAATTGAAAACTAAAATGAAATGAAACTTAAAAAAAAAAATTGATTTTGACATTTCCCAAGAAACTTTTAAAAGTTTATTAAAAATTATATTTCTCCAGGAAATTTTTTGATAAAATTCCTTTTTGAGAAGAAAAAAAAAAGGAAAATTTGGACAAGTTCTACTCTTTTTACAACCAGATGGATACTGCTACTAAAACTCCACCGTGGAGGTCATCCTGATATAGGAACATTTCCCTCAAAGGGTATGTCTACACTTCAATTAAAAACACACATCTGGCCCATGCCAGCAGACTTGGGCTCAGGCTAAGGGGCTGTTTATTTGCAATGTAGACGTTCTGGGGTTGGGCTGGAGCCTGGGTTCTAGGACCCTCCAAGGTGGGAGAGTTCCAGAGTTTGAACTACAGCCAAAGCCCAAACACCTACTCCACAATTAAACAGCCTCTTAGCAAAAGCCCCTTAGCTCGAGTCAGATGACATGGGCCAACAGCGGGTTTTCAACTGCAGTGTAAGCTATTAAGTGCTGTTTGCTGCATCTCCTTTCTACCTGGTAAGTATAGCTACTGGCATGTTTACCCTCTCTTGTTATTAAGAAGGTGACACATTACACAAATCAGATTGCAAAGGTGAGGGCATCTTCCCAGACTACAGTAAGTTTTATTTTTACTCAACTGACTATGGCAGAATAGCCTGATATTAAAAATCCTTCAGGGAAACTACCAGACAAAGATCTACCTCAGGGATCGGCAACCTTCGGCATGCAGCCCACCAGGGCTCCCACTGGCCGCGGTTCACCGCTCCAGGCCAATGGGGGCTGCAGGAAGCCACGGCCAGCACATCCCTCGGCCCGCGCTGCTTCCCGCAGCCCCCATTGGTGGGCCGCATGCCGAAGGTTGCCGATCCCTGAGCTTATTTCCATGGTTCTAGTGTTTCTCTAACACAGTACAGTTTTGAACAGTCTTGGCAGTTTATAAAATATTCCCATTTTGTTTTTCTCTCTTTTTGTAATGAAATTACCCTCAGTTTTTACCATGAGAAAGAAAGGCAACAAACTTAAAGCTGATAATAGGAATTATTATTTTTACATAATGCAAATTAGGTTGTGGCACTCATAACATCAATGCCATCTTGTGGCAAAGAGTTTATTATTAGGATTCAAACGAGAATTAGATATTTATATGAACACTTGATTAAAATAAAGAGATATAATAAAGCCTCATGCTTCAGAACATAAACCCACCACTAACTAATGAAAGTTATGAAGATACCTTGTATAAATTGTGCAATATGGGGTTTCCTGAACCTTCTCCTGAAGTATCTGATACTGGTCAAATGTCCAAGAAGGATATTGGAGTAGGTGGATCATTGATCTGATGCACTATGGCAATTCCTATAGCCACTAAAGGCAAAGATAAAACTGATATTTCTTAAATATATCATGGCACATGCTGATAGTTTAGACCTGACTCTACTACAATATTATTTCATGCTGAATTCCCATTGTTATCAGTGGACTGCTGTGCCTGGAGCAATAGTAGGGTATGTCCTAAAGAATTGTATATAAGAAACTTATTGGCAGTGTAAATATCACATGGCTCAATTCACCAATTCTTTCTTGAAACAATCATACTGATTTCACCACGGAAAACTATTGCAAATGCTCCTGAGATTGCATTTTACCAATACTATATACCATCAGAAATAAATGTTACACTTAACAGTACTTTTGTTTTCCTTCAAATAGACAGCCAGAGTCTGATCTCAATTACAATGGTACAACCTAGTGTAACTTCACTGTCATAAGAATCTGGTCCTAAAGATGAACTCAAGCTAGAATCATTGAAATTGTGAGGATTGGTGAATTTAGGTTTGGCTCTTTGGTTCAGAATCTACTCCAGCAGTATTGGTTCCAGATGGGATCCAAAACCAAAGAGATCTTCTGTATGTATTTTGTTCAGATGTGGTCAAATATGCCATAAATGTCACAAGAACAATAGACTGTATAATATTTTGTATATGCTTACAGATCTCAGATCAAGTAAATGCAAAACCTAGCCCTAGCTCAGCCTCAACATTCAAGTTCTATTGTGAACCTAATGCTCTATCTCAACCCAAACACCTACTCTTTGATCCAATTATTCTCTAACAAATGGCCAAATATTCTTATTTTTTTTAGTAGAGCAGGGTGTTTTCCATCTGATTTTTTTCAATGTAAAATTCAGTTCAGACAGTTAAAATTTTTCATAGGAAATTTTGACTTTGTCAAAGTTTTTTTTTTTAATTTTCTGTCAGGAAAATTAAAATAAAATATTTTGCTTTTTTGAACTGATGCAAAATGTTTCATTTTGAGTCAATGCACCATTAAATTGCACTTTCCTGTGGTGATACATTGCCTCATGGGAAGTGTGGTTTAATGCTTCCCATCCCTTCATGTGAGCTGGGATCCTTGGACAACTAGATTTCCCATGATGCAACAATGTCTACCCTGTGACAGAGTGGTGTGTTGCATCATGGGAGATGTACCCCAGTCAGGGAGCCTGGACCACAATTCCCATAAGGCGAGATGCCACCAATATGAAGTGTATTTTAAATGTTGAACTGACTCATTTTTAGTCAGTTCAACAAACTGAAATGAAACATTTTGAATCAGGAATATCAACCTGTTTCATTTAAACTGAAAATGCCAAAATGAAATGTTTCACCATTTCTGAATTTATTTTTTGGAACTTTAGGTTTTGGAATTCAGTATTTTAACTTTGTCCCAAAATGTATGCTGAAATATTAGGGTTTTCATCCCTGCAGGATGGAAAATGCTATCTTTCATTCAGTTTTATTTGCTGAAAATAAGTGCTTAATCTCAGTTTGAGACTGCAGGGCCAAGGCCTTGTCATCAGCAGAATATTTTGTTTTGGTTATTTTATACCACATATTAGGTAATATGTGCTAAATAATGACATGGTAAAAGCCTAGTGTGCACAAGGCGCAACTATGGTGTGCATACGAGGCTGTTACCACATATTAGCTAACATCTGGTAAACAAACCCACACTTTTTTTCCTAGTGTGGGTGCACACCTAGTGATTAAGCATAAGGAGAGGAGATAAAAACTCCTCTGGGCCCAACTCAATTGCTCTATTGCCCATTTGTACCAACTATGCCGGTTCTAAAGTATCTCAAAGCAACTACATGACCTGCTCCCAAGAGCATACTCCCAGCACCAAGGGGTGTACTAGGGCATATCGAGCACAAGTGGGAGTGTTCCAAGGATGGAGTTATGGCTAGGATGGTCCTAAACCTTGGCTATTCTGCAATAGGAGACAAGGACAATAGGAACCATGGGCAGTCAAGCTCAAGTCAGGACAGCCCTTTGGATGGAGGAGGAGGGATCACACACATTCCCTTCTGTCAGTCTTTCAGGCCTTGCACCAGACTCTTAAGCAGTGCAATAATTAATTCAGCCCAGAGTCCTAAACCCAGTTTTGAAAATGACTCACAGGGTAGCCTTGGATAAGTCATTTAGCCTACCTCCGTTTTCCCATCCTTAAAAGGAGGTTGCAATTAAAGTTGGTAAATAAAAAAAATAAAAAAACTACTTTTTTTGATCCAAGAACCTGGCTTTTTCCATGTCCCATGTGAATGCTTTAACCATCAGGCTGTAGAATCAGTCTTTCTCATTCTCTCCTGTTGAAGCTGTTCCACTTTGTATAAATGATTAAACAGTCATTGGGCCAGAAAAAGACTGAGTGACTCTATGGTGGTTACAGCACTTGCCTAGAATGTAAGAGCCAGGTTCAAGTTCCTGTTCCCATCAAACAGAGCAGTCTCTCTCTCTCTCTCTCTCTCTCTCTTTTAATTGAATTACTATTCTCTAGCCACTCCTAGCTATATTATTTATCTCCTTCCCAGGAAGGATTCAAACCATTAGTGTTTTTACAACCATCTGAAAATATCAATTGCTGTGTGTTTACTTTCCAAAGACTATAAAGATAACTGTGAAGTCACAGTGCCCTTGGAAAGGTAAGAGTCTCTGCAGTCCTAGAGTGCAGACGGCTTAGAAAAATAGTCTAAAAGTACACAAGGCAGGAGGAAATTCCTGCCTGGAAGTGTTGCTTCCTTGTCTTATCAGTCAAAGCCACATTACAGATGGGTATTGGGAGGATGTGGTAAGTGCTGTTACCATGAGAGGTGGATTAATGATGGTCTTGGTCCATGAAAAAATGTGGGGTTTCAAGCCTTTTGTGGGAGTACAGACAAATCATGTGTCCCTTTTTGTGGCGCAGCCTTCCTCTAGCACTTGACAACTTCTCCCTGTGGATGCCTGATCAAATAATTTAAAACATCGTTATTTAAAATATAATTAAGAAGATATAAATGTAACCAAGCCCATCTAATGAGCTTTTGTTAATAACCTTTCTCTCTCTCATGCCCATCTACGCTTATCTCTTGTTTTACTCTACTCTACTTATTATAGGTTCTTATAGTATCCTTAACACCATAGTATCAAGTGAAGTGACCAATATCTGTCACATGTGATATGACTCAATCTAAATCAGATGGCAAACTCAGGGGAAGGACCTGTATTTTTAATTGCCTGTAATATGGTCCAGTGCATTCCTAGGTACCACAGAAATAGAGAACCACCACATGAATACAGTTTGAAGTTCTGTAGGAAAGTCTAACATAAAACAAGGGCAACAGTTTTGGAAGCTGGTAGGCTTTTCCTTAAGGGTTCAGTGGCTATGTTTCCTCGGAGAATTCCCATCCAGCTACTGACAAAGCTGGCTTGTCTGGTGAGACAACACTAGAGAAGCTGCAGCTGCAGGTCATTAGTTCTAAATGTTGGGGTTTGATTCTCCTCCCTAGGCTACTGTTAACCTCTTACCTAGGATTTCTTTAATAAGCAGGCAAAGACTAGAACTATAAACAAAAGCAGAAGCACATAGAACTGGAGACACAACAGAAGAGAGACATATAGAGTATAATATGTTTTTTGCTCATAACAGGAATCATTATTTTGTAGGTTGGACCTTTCCTGGCAACTCAGTTAATAAACAGCATGGTTCAGGGCCCTTCTACTCTCTCAGCCAGTCATTAACTGCCAGATGATGCCTTCCTCATGTGCATGACTGCTTAGGTGAAATTTAAAATGATCCCAATTATTATTTGTTGATCAGGATACCTGATATTTTTCACCTGTAGTTCTCAAAATGCTTTATAAAAGTCTTTATTATCCCATTTTTCCAAAGGGAATACTGAGGCACAGAGAAGTTAAGCGTCTTGACAAATATATCAGACTGAGTCAGGGGATTACAGAATTTGATGTAATCACTTGCACCCTTTATCTAGTTACATCTAAAATCAATTTTCTAATACGCAGGATGTTAACTATAACATTCCTCATAACTACGTGAATCAAAGAATGAATGTTATAATCCAGTTTTATCAGAATGTAAAGTTACAGTACACTCTGGATCCTCAACCAGTTGTGCTAGATACTATACAAAGAGATAGACTTTGCTCCTGCCCCAAGGAGCTTACAGTCCTAAAACTTGATTAATCAAATATGAATAATCAAAGTTTAGTAGTAAAATTGAATTCCATAACTTCCATTTTCCCACTGGCTACCTCCAATGGACAACAAGTTTTCTCACTCCTTCTTTTGGACATAGGCAGATAAGCCCTTTATTGTATCACTTTAAAAACAAACATTTTTAACAAGTTTAAAATGTTGAGATTGCTAAAGGCAAATAACACCCTCCTCAAAACCACAAAAAAAAGGAAAATACAGAGTAAAGCCATATATTGACATAAATCACCTTCTTATACACACATGCTTGCAAATGCACACTGGGTAAATGTTTCAAAAGCACCAAAGTCCCATTTTTGAAAGTTCCTAAGTAATTTAGGAGCCTAAGTCACACAGACTTTCAATGAGAGTTGGGCTCATATGTGACGTATGAGTTTATAAAAATGTACCCACAATCTCTATTAGGAAGCAAGTGACAGTTGGACACCTTAACTCTGACACCTGTGGGATGATACTGTGTGTTTGGGATGATTATAGTTTTTCAGACTATGTGTGGTTCAGGTCTTGTCATTATTTGCTCTTTGAAAGGTTACTAGATTAAAATGTAATAATATGAAAATGTAAACTATATTGTGCGTGTGTCATTGCTTGGTTTGTAAAGTAATAGTTAGTGTTTATTAGCCAAAGGAGAGAAAATAAATGTGATTTTGGCATTCCATGCCATATAAAACAGTGTTAAGATTGTTTGGGTGTAACCTGATGTTATGGTTCTGCTCAGCTGTTCCCCTACCTACATGTCATCACCGGACCGTCACTACTTTTCTGTTTGAATGCTCTGCTTTGCTAATTAAGTGAGCATCCATATTTCCTACATTGCTGTCTTCTTATAGTTGCCTTTCAATGACTTCTATGCTGCCTCATGTGCCTGGAATGTCCTCCTTGATTTTGTACACTCTGCTAGTATGTCTCAATCTTTTCAGGTTGGCAACCCCTAATTTGAGTTGTGTTTTAAAAAAAAAATTACAACCCCTTTATATTTTTACTCACTTTTATTGTAAATGTATCAATGATAATAATGATAGCCCTATATAACTTCTCAAAACACACACAAATTTATTAAGGGAATAGATTAATTTGAAGGGTTGAGGATACTTGAAGATGGTTGCCTACATGGACATGAAAGAGATAGAACTACAACTGCTATGTTTGACGTCACAAACTTTGAAGGTTTTGGCCATCCCAAAGTTATTCTGGATTTTTTTATTTTCTTTGCTTTAGACTAGAATAAACTTTTCAACAAGTTGCAACCCCCCAATTGTCTTTCATGACCTGCTTCAGAGTCATAGTGCTCTGGTTGGGTAACTGTGTGATACAGCATTGATCACTGTTGATTGATTTGCATTGTATTTTGCATTGTATTTGACTTCCAAATAAAAATAAAAAAATCTTTGAGCTTTTCTCTCTCTCCTCGATGTGCTTTTGGATGTCATTATAATTACATTACTGTAAAATCATTTTAAATACCTTGTAAATATTAATGCAAAAATAATTGTATACACTGATTGCACAGGTGTTCTTTGCTCTTTAAACATACAAAAATCATATACATTATAATTTCAGGTACTGGTTAGGGAGCCAAAATATCATACAGGTATTTTGATGATAGAGTATTTAGTTTAGTAGTGCAAACCGAGAGAGAAAAGTTTAAGTGTAAAAGAAAAACAAACTACAGTATATGAAAAAAAAGTAATTCCTCCATTTCTTGGTCCAGAATTTGATATTTATGTGGAAAGATTGTGCAGACTTGTGTTTATGAAGGATTCTTAATGTTGATTTGTTCTGAAGTGTAATGTTGATAAAGACATCTTGCTGGAATATGTCATGCACAGAGAAAAATGTCAAACATTCCTTTTTCTTCTAAGAAAACAGCGTGGGGCTGACTGTAAACCCAGCAGTAACTCTTCTGTACCCAGCTGTCATTTGATGTATTGGCAGGCGAAGGCAGGAAATTGGTATGTGTCTAAATCACAGTTTATTAATAAAATCAGTTTAGACATTTACAACAGGCATCTCATCATGAATTTTTTCTCTTAAATCAACGAAAACCTTCTCTAAATAGGGAAATATTAGATAAACTTTACATCTCATCTACTTTTTGTAATTTCCCTTCACAATCACCTGCCGAATTCTCCCCTCTCTGACGAAGAAAACATCACAAAAACAGACAAACAAACAGCACAAAGTTTTAATGGAAGACAAAAAGAACATTTTTTTAGGGGGATGGAGTGGAGGGGGTATTTAGGAGTATCCAAGAAACTGGACTGTGGATTTAGACATCCAAAGTATGATCTTTGAATACTCTTGTTTCAAGATTCTACTTGTTCTACGCAAAAAAAAAAATCTTTAAGATGTTCAAATAATGTCTGCAACTGAGAGTTTTGGAAACATACATTCAAGTGACACTGAGCACAATGCTGAGCACCACATTCAAGTCAATGGGAATGCTGAGCACCTTTTATACTGTAGTAGGGCTGTGAGAAGCACTTAAGACTTACATAGACATTGCTGTGTGTCTGATGCAAGCCAGACACACACGCAAGCAACAAAAAGACACAAAGAAAAAACATAACTATACTTGAAATGGTTTTTACTTGAGATTTATATCAAATGAACACACACACAAGCATATGCGTATACACTTCGGAACCTAGTCATGTACAGAAGCAGTAATAGGTTTGTAATATAATTTTTATTTTATATACACACATCCAACTGCATGTGCATATAAATATACACACACTTCTGAACCTAGTCATGTAGAGAAGAAGCAGTAATAGCTTTGTAAATGTATGTTAATTGTATAAAAATCATCCAACTTTGACCCAACTATGTACTCAGAGATACACACACATTGTGGGATACATTGCAGCCTTGATCTCTTTTTCTAGGCGCTCTGGTGAGGACAGGTGTGTAGTTGTTACAGATGAGTAGACATAGCTTGAATCATGCTGGCTGTGAAGAGTAGATGCCAATTGTCAGAGAGGGTACAGTGCACAGAATTCTTTATACTGACTTTTAATATAAGTGCTCATTGCCTCCTGTCAGAGGCCATCAGGGACCAGCTAGCTATGACCCTTTTGAACCACGGAGCTCTATCAGGTGTGTAAGACAATCCTACAGCCAAATGCTTAATGGGATATTAGGTATGTATTTTCCTTGACTCCCATTTGTTTGAGGACAGAATAGGGGATAAACTTTTCTTTGAAAACTCTCAATTGCAGCTCTTGAATGCAAGAGTAATCAGAATTTTGTCTCTTAATTATACATTCTTGTATTTGTTAATAGTCAGTACAAGTCTTTCCTGCTGACATGCACAATAGTCTCTCAAAAAATAATGTATTGGATTTTAAACTACACTTGACTTGACATAGTCTAGCCCCTCTTTTGAAAACAAAACATGATTTGTTGGCAGAAATTACAACAGCTGCTTTGTCTACTGTTCCTTCAATGCACCCAGAGAAATTTGAAGAGTGAATAAAGAAGTTGTGAAGAAAATGCATGGATGAAAAATCAGCAGTGACAGTATTATGACTTTGCCTTTGTCAGCAGTGGTGGTATCATTAGGCAGTTGTGTATAGCACTTTACAAAGATAATGAGGACTTGGATCCAGATCCTCAAAAGGTTTTTAGGCATCTAACTCCCATTGATTTCAGCTAGACTTAGGCACCTAAATACCTGTGAGGATCTGTACCATGATCCCTGTCTTAAGAAGCTTACAGTAAAGGTTAGATAAACATGACATGAAGCATTGGGGGAGGATATCAGGCAGGAAGTTTTCATACAAAGTAGAGTGATGAAAATACTCGTTACAATGTTTTTGCATTGTAGGTGGATTCTTCCTGCTCCCCCCTCAGGTGCTTCTTAAAATTAAAATAAAATTACAACAGAGTGAGGATGTGACATGTACAGTTTGACAAGGAAGAAAATGATTGTTGTGGAACAACAGTGAGATGGGGTTTAGTCAAAAACTCAGTGTAGCTTCTCTCATACATTTTGTGAACTGTTGCACAATACCAATAAATTAAGTCTACAAATGTAGACAGTGTATAACCACAATCATTCTTAAAGTTAAACATGGGTAGGGAAAATGAGTGCTGCATTGCCTCTGTAAACCCCACTGACATACATGGAGTTTCTCCAGACTGACATGATGTAACTGAGTCCACAATATGACAAAAAACCTTGTTATCCAGGTGTTACAGGTTGACTGACAGTGAGGAGTAGGGTGTTAAGTGAGGAGCTATTATAACAAGACTGAAACATTAATCCTATAGTGAATTCTGAATGTGACTCTATAATGTCATACTTACAAACCCTAGCTTTTTGACCAGGAGCTCTGAGGAAAGGCGAGGTGTGCATTCACATATTCTGTAGACAAGCGGAAGTGTGGTGAGGTTAGTGGGCTTTTTATTTCACCAAATCTTCCTACTATATTTTCCAACCTGTTTGGAAAGTTTATTTTAATAGCAGGAATGATCATTATATCTGGATCAGACAGTGGAGGGATTATGATGGAAGACAAATAGGAACAGGTAGGGGGTTATGACTAAGCAGTTGTGGGACCGCCCCCATTTTTTTAGCTTATGATAGTCCCCATGAGCCTTCTTTTCCATGAAACATTTTCTATCCCTCTCATCATCTCCTGCACACACCTTGGCACTGCATCTTCTTTTCTGCCTCAATTTCAAACTCCTCAACATAGGTTCAAAGGTTGTGCTCAAATCATCCCCATCTTACATGTTGTCACTGGTCACTTACTACTCTCCAATTAGATTCTACCATCTGCTAATTCCACCTGTCTCACTGTTGCCTTTGTTCCTTCTTTTAGTAGTTTTTCCCATGCTGCCCACTGTGCTTGGAATATCCTCCCTGATCTTGTAAACTGCACAGCCTCCCTTCTCCTATTCTCCCCTTAAGACCTAAACTCCCCTCAATTATCCTCTATTTAGTCTGATATTAAAAAAGACTAAATTCTAGCCACTAAGGACCTGATCCTGCACCACTGATGTCAATGGGAGTTTTTCCCTTGACTTCAATGAAAACAGGGTCCAGGTCTAACTCATGTACAGTGTTGACATAAGCAACAGAACAACCTTATGCTGTGGATTCCTTCCTTATGCCCCCAAATATTATTGCCCCCAGCATTCTGTATTGTTGCAGTCAATATAGCTATAAGATCTTCAGAGATTTGATCTTGTGGCTTTTGATTCTATGTAAAATGTGCTCATATACTTCACAGGGTTGGGGGGCCAGAGAGGCAGGGCAGTGGAAGGGAGTTTTGTTGAGATGCCATGCCTTGTCAAAGATTTGAAGCTTCTCTTTTGCAAGACTTAGGGTGTCTCAGAACCTCTTCCCACAGGAACCCAGTGTGTCTCCCCTTCACGAGAGTTGGACAGGCTGGCTTTATGTTTCCCAGCCCCAAAGAACTCCTCAGCCACTGTCTTGGGGAGAGCTTTTGCCCGTGAAGATGAGCTGCTCTGCTACCATGAAGAAGCCAAGAGGCTGGTTTTGTTTGTACCTATTTCTGGAGCTGTGACAACCATTAGTTGAAATAGTGGAGATTTCTCTTAAGGTGAGCAGAAAAATAATTGAGGCCAGCATGGGAAAGTTCTATTAAAAAGGCACTGCTGATATTTTTTCAAATCATCCCCCTTTCCTTACTTTTCCTGCTCAGCCTTCTCTGCTTCAGAGAAATGGCAGTCAGACACAGCTGCAGAAGATGCCTTCTTGAGTGTAGGGACTGAGCCTCAGACACTGAGGAGGACATCCCAGAGAGGGAGGAAAGTCATGAATAGTGATCATCATTATCCTGTCTGTCAGAGTGAGTGAGGCAGTACTCAATCCCTGCTCTGTCAAAGACTGAACCACGGACAACTTCTCTCTATTCAAGAGAAACACATGAATTGTATACAATAATAAAAACAGCCCTACACTGCTGAATACAATCCACATAGCAATGGAAATATATTAAATTCACTTATATGAAGACAATTTCGTGAGGATTTGTTCTCCCCTACAGTTTCTAAAACAACAACATGATTTTAAAGGCAATTTAAGCTTGTAATTGATTTACTGGTATTGAGGCTGTACAGGAGATAATAGTCATTTTACTGATGGCATACGTATGGATGTAACATTATTTATGAGTCACTGGCACTAGTTGAAAACAAGCAGTTATATCAGTATTTTCTTGGGCACTAAAGTCAGTTTTATTGATGTTCCTGAACTTGATGTATTATCTCATAGGGACACTGAAAATGGAGTTCTTGTAAATATACAATTTATTACAAAAGGATACTGTTGATAAAAATATCTGCTGTGTAGCAGACAAGTCATTATTAACCACGGTTACAGCTAATCAAAATTCAAACACATACCTGCAAATTTGTATTGTCTTCATGCTACTTCAGTGGCTTCTTCCTTTAGTAATCTAGATGTGAGCAGTTGTGGCTGGACATCTTTTCAGAGGCCAACCTTAAATTTAATACTCACACTCTAATTTTTTTGTGCTTTTTCCAGAATACCATATAGGAAAAAAATACTTTTGTTTTGCTGTAATGGTCCAAAAATTTCAGTGCATTTTATAGCAGTTTCATTGGAGACAATGCAAATCTACTCAGCATTTAAGATTATTTTGATTTTCACTGAGTCCATGTAGGCGTTTGTGTACAGGGTCTACAGACACTCCTAGGAGTTATGCATTTTGCAATAAAGATTGTCAGCTTTAGCTGAGTTCTAATACTCTCTCTGATAGTCACCTCCCTCTCTGGCCTTGGGCAAGTCATTAAGCCTCCTTACTTCAGTTTCCCCATAGTACAGAGAGGAAAATACTACCTCACAGGTACATTTTCAGATTGAATTAATGTATAAAGCACTTTGTAAATGGAAAGAACTATAAATAGTGTTAAATGTGGTTGTTACAGCTTTATTGTCCACCCATGCAATTTTCTTTTGTCTGATGTAAAAAAAAGTGTAAAAATATGAGCTATTAAGCTGGGGTCATTTTTTTCAAAAGCACCTCAGTGACTTAAGAGTCTTAGTCACCGGTTCCTAAGTCACTGAGGTGCTTTTGAAAAATGTACCACTTGTCTAAAAGTAGAATATTTTAAAAGCAGAAAATGCTAGTTATGACTCAATATTTTTATATTAACACCTTCCCTCTGTATACATTTCACACAGGGCCGTTGATCTACAGCATTAAATTCCCACCGTGGTGTGTTTGTTACTACAACCTTTATCACTTGAATAAAGTGCCAAACACATTCCCATATGCAAACATTTCTAGTAATGCAGTAGGGAACTGATAGCCTGGAAGACATAGTCGTGAGACTTACATGTTTGACTTTCCTTACCAAAATCTTGGCCTCACTAACAGAAGCAGAATTAGTAATGTAGCCTGATGAAGACTGTTAACTAAATTCACCACTGGAGTGAGTGGAGACAACTCTATTAAAGTCAACAGAGCTGCACCCCATCCACTGTGGTGGAATCTGGCCCACTGTGAATGGCAGTTTAAGGAATTATTGCAATTAATGCAGCATCTTCATTTTTTCTAGCCATTGTTAAAGCTCCCCCCCCCCCACCCATGTCCTTGGGCATAAAAAGTTAACTTTCTCCTCTGACAGTAACAGCAGTATATGGCATAACCCAGCTGATAAAGAAGATTTTCTCTTTCCACTTTGGATATTTATATACGTTCTTCTCCAGTCTTTTTACCCTTCATTATTTAAAACAATTTAAGACCATCCATCAACTAAACTACAGTTTAAAAACAAAAGAATGAGACAAGATATAAAGAGGTAATTAGCTTCTGTTTTTCTCCTCTGTCCCTTTAGCTTCACATACACTTTTTTCTTTGATATTACTTTGTTTTGACAGTACATAGTTGATTTAGAAATGGGCCCCATGAGCTAATCATAAAAACAGTTGATATGAGTTCTTTATCCTTCCTATTGCTGCCTACTAACACTAAAAAATAAACAATTCACTGTGTTCTGCTAAAACAAAGGATATTTACTCACCCAACAATGAATACATTCATACTTTGGAGGATAGGATTAAAATTCAAAATGATCTGGACAAACTGGAGAAATGGTCTGAAGTAAATATGATGAAATTCAATAAGGACAAATGTAAAGTACTCCATTTAAGAAGGGACAATCAGTTGCACACATACAAAATGGGAAATGACTGCCTAGGAAGGAGTACTATGGAAAGGGATCTGGGGGTCATAGTGGACCACAAGCCAAATATGAGTCAACAGTGTAACGCTGTTGCAAAAAAAGCGAACATCATTCTGGGATGTCTTAGCAGGAGTGTTGTAAGCAAGACACGAGAAGTAATACTTCCGCTCTACTCCAATTAGGCCTCAACTGGAGTATTGTGTCCCGTTCTGGGCACCACATTTCAAGAAGGATGTGGACAAATTGGAGAGAGTCCAGAGAAGAGCAACAAAAATGATTAAAGGTCTAGAAAACAGAACCTATGAGGGAAGATTGAAAAAAATTGGGTTTGTTTAGTCTGGAAAAGAGAAGACTGAGAGGGGACATGATAACAGTTCTCAAGTTTGTAAAAGGTTGTTACAAGGAGGAGGAAGAAAAATTGTTTTTCTTAACCTCTGAGGATAGGACAAGAAGCAATGAGCTTAAATTGCAGCAAGAATGGTTTAGGTTGAACATTAGGAAAAAAAATCCTTACTGTCAGGGTGGAAAAGCACTGGAATAAACTGCCTAGGGATGTTGTGGAATCTCCATCATTGGTGATTTTTTAAGAGCAGGTTAGACAAACACCTGTCAGGAATGGTCTAGATAATTAGTCCTGCCTTGAGTGCAGGGGACTGGACTAGATAACCTCTCGAGGTCCCTTCCAGTTCTATGATTCTATGGATAAGTTTATAAAGTTCTGAACCTATAGGCATATTATGCCCTTAGTTATACCCCTTGAAATCCCACTGTAATCAATACATTTGCACAGGGTGTAAGTCTTGGTAGATTTTGACCCATAGATGTAAGTAGTATAATTTAACAGAAGACTGTCTCTTTTATAGCACAACCTGAGTTATTACAACATATTTAGCAAAAATAAATATTAGAAAGCAAGCAGGTAATTGTTAGCTTGTTGAACATTTGCTGCTTTCTTATCATCCCAAATGTACTTTTAGAAATGCAAATAAAAGTAATATTAAGTTTATCATGCTGGCCGAATAAATAATGGAAAAAAATCACCCTTCACAGGCTAAAATGTAATTCAGCTTCCATACTATCGCAATCCATGAGCTCTTCTAAGTGCTCAGCATGCTAACTATGTTAAAGGGTATGGAGTAAATGATTATAGTGTGATATACTGTTTTTATTTAAGTCTAAGTGGATTTTAAATTTGCCTTCACACAGGTAGCTTTAGGTTCATTGTTATGTTTTATTATCTTTTTACATAAATCTTAGTAATTTGGTTCATAGGGTGAAGATACAGCAGTTTTTTATGTGTTTTAAAAGGTATGAATAAGCCCACTCTAGTGCCTGTTTAAACGATATTAGGTGAAACAGCATGGAGAAAGAGAAAAGGGCGGTGAGTTTGGAAGACCTGAGTTCCAGTTCTAGGTCTGCCACTGACTGATGATATCGTTTTGGGATGTCTCTTAACTTGGCAGTGTCTTAATTTCCTCTTCTGTAAAATGAGGATTATAGCACTTACCATGAAGGAAGTGTAGTGAGGATTAACGTTTGCAACACACAATATAAATGACAGAGGCAGAGGGGCTAAATATTAGGCCAAAATGTTTTGCTCTGACCTCATATCTACCTACAATACCCTCCAGTCCTTATCAACACCCCCTCCCTCCCCTATGCCCCTGTTGCTCAGGAAAACTTTCACACCATATCTCTGTCTCTTCTCTCCACATCCTGCTACTCAATGTCAAGTGCAGTCACCACTAAGCTCCTTTCCAACTCTGATGACCTTCATTCTCCTTCCTTTGCAGCTCTGCTGGGGCTCAAGAGGCTGATGTTGCTGTTGCCTTTTGTGAGGTGGGAGATCTTTAGGTCATTGATTCCTGTCTCCTCCATTCTCCACCCTACGACACAAGATCCCAAGAGGGGATGAGAGCTACAAAGGAATTCTGAGCCAAGATCACTGTGCTGGGCTCTGGTGAGATCCTCTCCCACTGTAGCTCTGATTTTGCACAACTTTTGAGGAATCTAAAGTCACTATGAAAGCCTGTATCCATTAGGCAGAATCATGAATCATTTCAATAACTAAGAAGACCAAAATTACATTTTTATAAGTCCTGATCAAATTCAACATCAATTAGTCAACAATCTTCAGAGGCAACAATCCCAAACACAAGCTGACCCAATGATTTATTCTTGGCAGGTGTATGCCCAAAGCACAACATTAACCAGCTTTCTCAAAGATAGCCTTGACACTCAACTCAGCAATGCTAGGTCCTCTGCAGTGGAAAGTGTTAGCATTTGTCAAAAGTAATATAAGCCAGAGAAGGTCAAAACAGAATAGCCTGGCTACTTCAAAATCATAAGCAGGGTGTACTTGCTGTACTATCCACAAGTGCAATCAAACATCATCACTTTAAAAAAACATGCAGGAGGCAGATAGCTGGAAGAATTTAATTCTTCATTGTTTGAAGAGGAGATAAAAATTCTATTTTACTTTTTACCTATATCATTGTCAGCATCCAGATAGGAAGTAAATTAACCACAGATGGAATAATAAACAATGCTGATGGGTAATATATTGTGAATTTCTGGTTAATTTTTTTTTGTTGTGCTTTCATAGATTAATTTAGGAGAGAGGTAATTGATCAGCCAGAGATGTCTACATAGTGTTTTTAAATCATAACAATCTTTCAATTTATCTGAAGGAGAGAACTAATACATTAGGATATGAAGATGTCTCCCTCCACAACCATAGTTGTAACCTAGTAAATATAGCAAAGCAGCTTAGGAAATTCTATCATCATTCACAGAGACAAGTTGCATTGCAAAAGAACTCGTTTACTACATGGGTCTGAAATGACAATCACATGTCTACTCAAAATGTTTATGGATAATACCATTTTATTAAGAGATCAATTAAAATAAAATAAAAGAGCTTCTATTGATTTTCAGAACTACTGGATGCATAACACAAAAATCTCTATTTGCTGTTCAACAAAGCCCTTGTTTATTTATCATATAGGTAACACTTACTTGCATTTCAGGAGACTAGAGAGTGCATGGACTGGGATCCAGAATGTCACACATTTTAGGACATTCAGGGCTGAAACCTGGACCCCATGTTTCACAATGACTTTCAGAAATTGGGAAGAGTCTGTTTGACCCACACAAAAATACTTGCTGCCCTTCTACATTCTGGAAAAGGGTATAATCAGTATTAATCAGACAAGATTAGCTGCTTTACCATCCTCTTCTGGGGAGACAAAGAAAGGGGAGTTAATAGATTGCCTTCCCTGGAGTGGTAAGGGAAGTGAGGCTGGGAAATAGAAAAGATGGTTCTCCCCTTTTAATTGGGGAGATGCTTCCTCACGCATCCCTGCAATCAGTGAATAGGGAGGGGTGGGAGCAGAGGGCCTTGCCTCCTAGCAGCAAAGAGGGGGAAAAGGAAGGTCCCCCACCTCTTACCTACTAAAAGAGGAAAATAAACCGACAGTGAGGCAAGACTCCTGCAATGAGGCATGCAGACATTACAATGGTGATGGGCATATAAGTACCTAGACAGATAGAGTCCATGAGTGAAATCTTGGCTCCATTGGAGTCATGATTTCACCCTTTTCCTTTATGAGCAAGGAACGAACCATCATACAGGTGCAATGTACATTAGGAAGCAGAGGAAAAGCATACAAAGTAAAATGGGGTTGGGAGTTTGATACTCTGGCTTACAGACAGAAGACTTGTATGCTGAGAAGGACACAAAGGGTGTACTATTGTAATAAAGCAAAAGGGAAATTGTAGATCTGAAAACAAGCCAAGAAGCTAGGGTATGATCTCCTATGTAAAATATGATTTATCAGTAGATTATATTCTGGCTACCTTATAGATATAAAGCAAAGTGTGAAAGACACAGGGATATTTTTCTCTCCTGTCTGATAAGTAGTCTAGGAGAAATGCTTGGAAAAGTTTATTGATCCTGAAAACATTTGTACTGGCCTGCAAGCAAAACAGCTTTGCAATCCTTTTCCCACATGGATTTTTAACAGCCAATATCTCATGAACACTATAGTTAGAGATTAATATTTTATGTCACTTGAAAGCTGGAATTCCAAGCTTACAGATGGCAGAAAGAGTTTCTTTCTAGGTCTGGCAGCTCACAAGATAACAGACCTTAGATCTATGTCAGGTTTTTGTCAGTTCCTAGGTCTAGCTGTGCTTCTCTGGCATTAGTTCTTGAAATAGCAGCTATCAAAATCAGGCCAGAATGAAAGCATGGGGCAACGAGAGAAGCAGGGAGAGGGAAACAAATCAAGATGGTAATCAGAAAGATGTTATTTTAAGATCTATTTCATGCCCTAATATTAAAGATAAAGGTTTTCTATCATTTTAAGCTAGGAATCCAAGATTCAATGGCAGAGTATATTTCTTCCTAGGTCTTGTGATTCAGAGGACGCTAGATCTTTTAAAATGTTGTCAGGCCAAATCTAGTCTCTTGACCTAGCAGGGCTTTCCCCTCTCCCACACTCCTCACAGCACAGGTCCAGGAATATAGAGAGACCAAATCCCAGACTTTTGGATCAGTGTAGTTTCCCATTCCTCCAGTAATAAAATCAAAAGAAAAACTACATTAAATGAAAACAACCTCTGTACTTCTTTCTGAAATTACATGCTTCCTCTCACCTCTTTGAAGGTTGGCTGATCAACCTTTCACTGTCCCATGGCACACTGCACTCTGAAGAAAATGTAAATCTGAAGCCCCTCAGCTCAGTCTGCCCTCAACATGTAACAATGAGTTTTTTGCAGTGACAAGTGGAGACATCAGGGACTAGCAAGGCAGGAGGCCTTGTGTGCTGGCAGTTGGTAAGATCCCATTCTGGCTCAGTGCAAAAGGCTAATAAGGCAATTTAATAATTGTCATTTTTCATTCATTTGGGTGTTAGATGTATTGCTTCTTCCAAAAACAAAGTGACATCTCTTGTTTATCTTTATATAAGACACATAAATGCATCAAAATTGGATTTGTCCTGCAAGAGGGGAAAAACTGCTTTGCAAGGTTTAATGGTAAGGCAGATCCCCATAGTTATGGATCCCCTGGTCTGCTTCTGACCCCTCCCCCCACCACCAGTGCAGCCATTGTACCAACCTATGCAGTTAGGGCATTCACAGACTACTCTGCTTGCAGGTCAGACACAAGCCTTATTGCGAAACTTAACTATTGCAAAGAGTTTTTCACTGGCCCCCCACATCACTTGTGAACTTCACCCAGTGCGAATACATTAAGCTTCATTTGTTGCATGAATATGTTGGAACAAGTGCCAAACTTCAAAACCAAAAACAGAACCCAAACCCTATACAGCTTTGTTGATCAACAACCTGAATTGCTCCCACAAACAAACCGGTAGCTCTTGCAGTCCATATATTACTTATTATATGTGTTATCCATATTATGTTATTGGCTATAGGTCTAACTAGAGCCAAAATGTGCTAGGCTCTGCACAAATACAGAGTAAAAGACTATACCTGCCTCAAAGAGCTTAGTTTTAAAACAAGCTACAGTCAGTGGATATTTGATACAATTGGAAGGAATAAGAGAGGAAGGATGAGGGAAACAGTAATAAGAAACCTGCATTTATATAGGCCGTATATATGCACAGCTAAATAGTTTCAAGTCACTAATGCTCATATAATCTTTAAAAGAACATTACACACTTGAAACCATTTAAATAAACCAAATTAATAAACAGAAATGTCAGACATTCCCACTGGTCATCTATCTGCCAGTTATTGGTTTCCCACAGTGAGAGTGGGTCTTGAGGAAGGATTTCAAGGAGCAGCACTGAATGAAGTGCAAAGGTGTCTGTTGGAAAGGCAGACAAATGGGTGATGGAGACAGGCAATGAGGGAGCAGAGGTGGCGGGGGGGAGGGGGGTAAGGATAAGGAAGGGCTACATTGTGAAGATTCTTAAAGGTAAGGGCTGAAACCCGTATTTGATATGGTCATGAATGGGAACCAGTGATGGAAGTCAGAGGGGCACACCATAGTTAGAATAATGAACCAGGAAAATTATCATCCAAGAAAAGTTTTGAATGGATCTGTAGAAAGTGAGGTGAGTTTCAATAAAACCAGAAAAGAAGAGACGTGACTGTCATGATGGGAGTTGAGTAGGGTCTGGGCAAGAATTTTACTGGAAGGGCTAGAAATTAAAATCCAGATCTTGGAGATTTTGTGGAGGAAGAAGTGGCAGGACTTGGACAAAGACTGAATTGTCTGGTATAAAGACATGTGGCATCAAAGATAACAACCACATTTACAGGCCGGAGTAACAGGGAGGGTGGTGGTGTTGCCTGCAGCAAAGGAGTAAGGTGGATTGGAAAGGGAAGGCTATGAATTCAGTTTTGAACATATCACTTGTAAGTTGATGGCAAGACATCCTGGAAAAGATACCAGAGAGACAGGCCAAGATGCAAAATTTGATGGAGGGAGACAAGTAAGTAGCAGAGAGTCAGATTAGTGCATCAATAGAGATAGTAGGTGAAGCCATTTCAATGGTCAGAAAGGGTGTAAATGGACAAAACAAGCAGGACAATTGGAATATCACAACCTCTTCCCAACTTCCCTGTTATTCCAGGGAAGGAGTAAACTGCATTGGGTCTATACCCAATGCAGCATAAGCTCCCCAATGCACTGATATAACTATGCCACTGGGAGCATTGCAGGGCAGAGCCAAGACTATGACCAATCCCCAACTATTCTTGTCCACCTGCAAAAGCAGGGGACATAGTGAGTTTCCAGAGCCTTTTTGCCTTCCCACACTGCTACCAGAGATGCAGGTAATCAGATGCCACAGAGTTGGGCTGCCACAGCACTTACCCAGGAGTATGTGAGGCCCTGAACTCATCCAGCCTCTGGTCTTCGATATCCAGGCAGTCAACAGCACAGGTCCTATGTGGGAGACTCAGTCCTCCGGCTAAGCTTGTAAAAGTCCACCCCCTTCCAGGGCAGTGAAACTTCAAAAGGACAATTAAACACAAACTAATCTGAGGGTGTGGTAGGACTCTCTTCTTTCAGGGTGTTTTTGATGGGCCACAGCCTCATTCATCTGACGAAGTGGGTATTCACCCACGAAAGCTTATGCTCCAATACATCTGTTAGCCTATAAGGTGCCGCAGGACTCTGTCACTTTTTACAGATCCAGACTAACACGGCTACCCCTCTGATACTTAGCCTCATTCAATACTCACAGGTAAAACTCTATTACTAGTCTCCAAGCACTCATTCAGCATTGGGGCTCTCCCTTCCCCCAAGAGAGGGACCGATGGGCAGTGGTCACCCAATCAGTTCTTGCCTTTCATTAGGTCCTCCACAGGAGCCAAGGATTGAAGGCCTGCTCTCTCCCCAGTCTGCTGCCAACTCAGCTGCTCTTCTTCCTTTTACATCCTCTCTCCGGGCCTGACATACACAGCAGGTGCAATGGAGGGGGTGGGTGTTTTAGCTCAGAGCAGTTATTTAAGGTCCACCTGTCCCGTGAAGGGTTAGTACACCCTGTCACATGAGGGCAGAGGCTGAAAAGGTGACTTACATCCCAGCACTGCTGTACTAGCTATGCCACACTATGATTTGTGCCTTAATTTTTATTTTATTGTAGCATCAAAAATATTAAATAATTATTCATAAGTAGATTTTATTTATGAACAATTTTGAAATATAGTCATTACAGCAAAATGAATATAGTTCTTTGTTGTCATTATCCTTGTTTTTCATGGCTGATTTTTAGAGACAGAAAAAATAAGTATAAATGTCTCATTTTTGCCCCTCTCATTGTTCCTGCTGTAGTGAGTTAACCTGTCAGCTGCAGCCTTATGTGGTTTGACTCTTGGGTTATCAAGACTGATTGACTAAGGTCTTGGGTTATCTGTGGACTGCAGCTCTGTACTAGACAGCAATTGAGATGACTTAAATGAGAGAAAGGAAACTATGCCCAAATTGTTTAAATGGTCTGGTCCAATAATTCTAGTGGTGAAGCAATAGCTTGCTTGTCAGTAATGGCCCAGTGAACTATTTAAATAAGGGGATGTTTTTAAAAGTACGTTCATTGTTAAAATAAAACCTAGTTAAAAAGAACATGAGAAATGAAAAAAAAAGCAAAATTGAAGGAAAATGTATCGCTTACCTAAACTATAGACAAGACTTTACCCAAGCTTCTTTCAAGAAGGTTCATGTTGATTTTGCTTGTGTGGGTCCAGTGTGTTGTACTGCAGCATTGGGCCTTAAAACATAACATGTATTGTATGGGCTGACTGTTGTGCCTACATGTGATGCAGAAGTCTGTAGGGCTGGTTGAAAATTTTCATTCAAAACTCTTGACAGAAAATTGGGTTTTCAACTAAGCTTTTTTTCCCAGAAAGTGTCTGCTTTTTGATATTTTGTAAAAAAAAAATTATATATGGTTAAAAGCCCCAAATGTTTCAATTCAGAAGTGACACAGTGGTCCCTCATGGGAGGTGTAGATCAGGTGCCTCATTTCCCCATTCTCCTCTATGGACTGGGCTTTCCAGCTGGACTACATTTCCTATGGTGTATCATGGCTATGGACTCAAGATGTAAAAATAAAATAAAATTGAAAAAAAAATCATTAGCGTCCCCCTTGCCTTCAAAATGAGTAAAATTCTAAGTGAAAAATATAAAATGGAGTTAAACAATTGCCTGGCCTACCCACAAATACCAGTTCTTCTCCAACCTGTCCCCAAACTGAAAACAAAATCTGTATTTTTTTTTTAAAAGGTGTGAGGAGGAGATTGACAAAAATAGCCACAAAAGAGTAATGAAATTAATATGCAAATCTTTCCATAAGAAGTGTGTTTCTCCCAAACAAGAAAGTACACGCATTGTTCAAAATGAAAAGTTGGCAATTTGCAATAAAGCACACAAAGAAAATACTGGAGTTCTCTGTCTAGTAAATACTTTGGCCTACCACTTTTCTATATGTGCCCTTACTTCTTGAGCCTTCAAAGACTTACACACAGGCTTAACTTTAGAACACATCTATGCTAGGAAAGTAGGTCAGTATAACTATGTTGCTCAGGGGAGTTTACAATCCACACCCCTGAGTAACACAGTTAAAGCAACCCAACCCCCAGTTTAGAGAGCATTAGGTTGATGGGAGAATTCTCCTGTTGATCTAGCTACTGCCCAGTAGCGGCGCCAGCTTTGCCGGCGCCCTAGGCGGCGGCAGGTCCCGCCCGCGAAATCCCGCCCCCAACAGCGGCGGCGGAAGGTCCCGCCCCCAAATTTGTACGGGCGGCGGGGGCGCAGGCGCCCCCAAAATAGCAGCGCCCTAGGCGACCGCCTAGGTCGCCTAATGGGAGCGCCGGCCCTGCTACTGCCTCTTAGGGAGGTGGATTACCTATGCCAACGGAAGAACACCTCCTGTCAGCATCACTAGCATCTTCACTGAAGTGCTACAGAGGGGCAGCTGTACCACTGCAGTGGTTTAAGTGTAGACAAGCCTTGAGGAAACTGATTATTTCTCTGGAGGTCAATGAGACTCTTCATTTCAAATGGAAAATTCATGTGTCTAAATTTCAGCAGATATGTAAGTGATTATATGTAAGTGATTACAGGATTGGAGCCATGGTCCTTGGTGACAGACTACATTACTTTGTAAAACAATTTAAGCACAAAAAAATCAGGATTTGGCCAACAGTATCTCACTAGCTGTAGCCAGTGTTACTAAGCCCTTCAAGTTTCCTGCAACCAATTAATTAACATATCTATAAAATGACACTTAGAAATGGAGTTAAAAATCATTAGCGGTTTTGGCTAGAATCTGATACTATATAATATAGCTGGTCAAAAACAAAAGGATAACAGTCTGGTGATTTTTTTTTCATGTATATTTAAAGTGTCAGTGAAAAATTTCATCAGTATGAAATTTTGAATTTTTCAACCAGCTCTAGAATGAATAAAAGGAGTTATGAAAGTCATCTATTCAGCAAAAAATGAAAATTAAAAAATAATCCATTATTCCCTTCCTGAGTCTTCAACATCTGAAAGACCATTAAAGGTAATGTGCACACCTTAACTGCTAACCTGAAGAGAGCATGTGTATTGCCACCCCTTAAAAATAAATACTAAAAACACAGAGAACTTTTTACATCTTCCTGTTAAGCAAAGAAAAAGAGGATTAGGAGAATTGATTTTCCTCAGATATAGCCTTTCAGATATTCAGTCTTTCACATTGAATGGTCAATCTGTTTTCTGACAGTATGAAAAAATAAATCAAACTCTAGAGTGTAATGAAAATACCTTCCTGGAATACAAGAAACAGTCATTTGTTACTCTTAACAGTTATGTACAGTAGGATACAGCTGGCAAAATAAGGACAGTTTTCATATCTCTAGCATTCTCATTGTTCTGATGTATGTTGTTATAGATCCATCCATGACAAACTGTCAACTTAGCCAGCGATTCAGGTCAGGTCAGATCCTCAGCTAGTGTAAACAGGCTTAGCTCTCTCTGGACAAATGTGTTCTGCTCAGTTGCTTGCCATCAAGGACTGTTTCCTGCTAACTCCCCATGTTTGTTTTATTATACAGTACCTACATTTTGGTATTTTTCCTACTTCAGCATTTGTGTGTTCTGAATAATTACTCTTGTGTAGAGCCAGCAGCTTCTCAAAAAGATGAGTCAATAAAGAATGCAATCACTACTTTTATAATATCTTATGCCCTAATCTTGCAAACATTTAAGCATGTGAATAATTTTATGTATGTGAATAGTCCCATTGATTTAATGAGACTACCCCAATGCATAAATGTTGTCAGGATTAGGCCTTTAGAGTGAAAAATCTTGAAGGCAGGTAATGTGTCTTGTTCTTATGAGAGTGATGGAGGAGGGAATCCCTGTATCTAGATTATATAACACTTTCCATTTTAATAATTCTTCCAAATAATTTTTCAAGGAACTGTAGGACATCCAAGGTATGCGGCAGGATTTTAAATTTGGCATGGGAATAATGTTGAGACATCCAATCTGAACAGACTTCAGCCAGCAAAGGCAAGTTCAACCCTGTTGAAAAATTACCATTTCCTAGTTATGTTTTGCTCAGTACAGTTCACTCCTAGCTTCCTACCCACAATCTGGAAGGTTCTGTTACCATTCCACTTTCACTGCTGTGGCATCTTGCATCAGCATGCCTCATCAAATTACTCCTTTAGGAGACAGAGACAAGATGTACCTCTGTTGTGATAATTGAGCCTACTCATTTACCTTAATTGTAAGCTCAACTGTAAGAAGTGAGTGAAAGTTTATAAAATGTCACATAACCTATAACAATAAATGTTGATGGGAAAAGATGCAAAAGCAAGACAGAAAGACTGAATTAGTCCAAACAAAAAGGCCTACTGATACAACCCGAGGACTGTGTTAAAATTATGCTTGGTAAACAAGAAAAGTGTGGAACCGGAAAACAGGGAAACCAAAAATGATGTGCTGGACATTTGGTCTAATTGGTAGACAAAATAATGAGAGGATGGGTTATGCTGCCCACCGCTCCCCTTGTGGGGTCCTCAAAAAGAGACTTTTGGGAAGGAAAGCTGGTTACCGTGATTCTGGCTAACTAAAAGAAGAGAGAGAACGGGAAAGAGTGAGCTTCACTATCATGGCTGCCACAGCCACCATCATCTGGGATCCCAGACCTTCTTCAACCTAATTCTGAGAGATGTCCTGACCAGACTAGGCCAGAGAGAAGGACCCTGGTGACACTGCCACCTCCCCCAGCTCTGGCTAAATCCCAAGTACCTGCTGGGATGTGAAACTTTGGCCTTGTCTACACTACACAGTTTTGTTGACAAAAGTAAGCTTTCATCGACAAAACAGTGGAGCTGTACACACTGAAATGCTCCACCCACTGATGTAACTCCCCTGCTATGCCGATAAAATAAAACCACTTCGACAAGAGACCTAGAGCTTTTTGCAATGTAGATAGAGCGATTCAGCATCAGTGTAGACAGTGCACTTGCTTCTGTTGCCCTAATTGGCTTCCAGGAGGTGTCCCACAATGCCCATCATGACCACTTTGGTCAGCAGTTTGAACTTCACTGCCCTGCACGTATAAAGGCATGCGCCCCTCACCCATTTAAAAGCCCAGGTAATTTTAAAATTCCTCTTACTGTTTGATTGGTGTAGACTGTTTACACAGCATCTTCCCAGCTGACTATGACAGCTTTCCGCAACAGACACACTCTTGCATGGAGGCAGCGGCCAGTGGACTCAACCCTGAGGATGAAGTTGTGGATGAGGAAGTGGAGTTGAAGGAGGATGTGGGACATGCAACAGGGTCGTCTGGTGGTATGGCAAGTCAGGACCTATCTTTGACTCCAGAGAGGTCTAGCCAGTTCTAGCACTCCTGCTCTGGCACACATGAAGCAGGAGAGGCAAGCTGTGGTAAGCATACATTTTGCTTTGATACTGCAGAGTCGTAGAAGATTGAGGTCTCATTTACTTTGTTATATGGTAGAGGATGGATAAAGGATAGAAATTAGTAACAGAGTCCATCCAACTATGCAGTGAGGGCCCAGCGGAAAAGTTTTTTAATGTACACCAGGATGTCCCGGGAATCCTCCACAGAGATCTATAGGAAACTTTACTGTAGTTACTCTGCAATCATCTGCTGAAGGTTCCTTGGCAGAGCTGGCTGTTTCTCCTCCTGCGGTAGAAAACTTCACCCTGCCAACCAGCAATTATTTCTGCAGGGACCAAAGCAGCACACAGGCAAGCAGCATATGGGCCCAGTCTGAAGCTGTATGCATGCAGGAGATGAACCCTTGAATCCTGGGTTACTCTCAGGAGTGAGATATTGGGATCAATTACCCCAGCCTGTGGAAAAGCATGCCAATATTCAGAATACACTTTCCCGAGGCGTGTGTAGTGACCCTCTTTGCAAACCACCCAGACCCTTCTTGCCCATTCCCCTTTCCCAACCCTCCCCTGCCACTGAACTCACCATATTTGGGACTCTTGCTGAACTGTGTGCTAGCCTAGGGACAGTGAGGAAGAAGTGTATGTGACTTATGTGATTCATGACTTTGACAGCACTCACAATACTGTCTCTCTTCATTGTTTCTTTGGCTTCTGCAGATTTGTCCTTGAGGATCAAATGCTACACACTGGTGGAGTGCCTCCATCAGATAAGGAGGCGAACCAGGAGGAGTAAGGAGGATATGTTTAGAGAAGTGCTGCAATCAACAGATACAGCAGACAGTGAAACAAGAGTATGGAGGGAGACAGCTAATGAAAAACTCAATATGGATAGCCTGGAAAGGAGACAAGGGCATGAGCAGATAATAGATGGAAAGAAGCAGATGATAAAGCTACTGGAGGGCCAGACAGAGATGCTCAAGTGCCTCATAGCGCTGCAGTCTAAGCACATCTGTGCATGAATCCCCCTGCAGCCAATACAGAATGCCTTTGCATGCCCCCTCCAAAACTCCCTCCATTCCTTGCATGTTTTCATTCTGTCACAGCATCCCTTGCACTCCACCCCATGATGAAAGAGATATGAGAGCCTTAACTGAGAGATTGTTCCTCATTGCCATGTTCCCAGTTTGCAAAAAAAATAAATGTGTTTTATCCTTTAAGTGTACTCTTTGAAACAAAATGAGTCCTTATTTGTGTCATGCACATGGTAGTTGCTGCTAAAATTCAAACACAATGGCTATAGGCAGGAACATTTGCTCACTACAATTAAAGCTCAGGGAAGCAATCATTACAGGGGTTATTCAAGGTGGCAAGTAAACATTGTCTGGCCGAATGCATCACACAAAAACACATTATTGGGGCTCATTGTCAAAATGCTTCTTCAGAGCCTCCTTGATTCGAATAGTCGCCCGCTGAACCCCTCTAATTGTCCTGGTATCTGGCTGCTCAAAACCAGCAATCAACTGATCCACCTCAGCGCTCCACCCCTGTGGAAACTTTTCTCCCTTCACTTTGCAAATGTTATGCAGAGTGCAGAAGGCTGCTATGACCATCAGAATATTTTCCTCATTGAGGTCTCAGTGGTCAAAAAGGCAGCTCCAGTGACTTTTCAATCTGCCAAAGACATATTTAATGGTCATTCTGCACCATCTGAGCCTGTTTTTGAAGCACTCCTTGCTGCTGTCTTGGTTCCCGGAGTAAGGCTTCATGAGTCATGGGGCAGGCGGGGTCTCCCAGGATCACTATCAGCATTTGCACATCCCCCTTTGGAATCTTCTGGTCTGGAAAATTAGTCAAAGTGTGCAGCTTTCTATACATTCCAGTGTTCCTAAAGATGTGTGCATCATGAACTTTCCCTGACCAAACCGCATTGATGTCAGTGAAATGGCCCTGGTGATCCACCTCCTGCCTCATTCTCAGAACCCTTCCTTCCCAAATTTTACAAACAAGTTATCTGAGAGGCTACATAAGGTTACTTCAGACAGAGCTGTGACTGGAACCCAGGTCTGTAATACAGCAAATCCCAGTGTCATACAGACTTCATTTTGGAAGGAGCATTCCAAATCTGTGTGCTCACCTGTCCCATCTGTAACCACTCGACAATGCTCCCTATTGAGAGCCAGGAATAGAATTTATGGTTTCTAGTCCGAAACATTCTTTAGCTATCTACTCAATAGCTGTGTAACCCATCTGCAAAATGTGTGTTATGTTCCTGGCTAATGGCTGGTCCATGGGGAAAAAATAGCAGTTACTGTTGTAGCTCAAGTGGTTGAAGTCTGTGCTGCGGCTTTGTAGGTCCAGGGTTAGAACACTGCTGATATAAGCCATTAGATGGTCTCCTTATGGTTGCTCCTGATGAAATTTGTTTTCCTTTTTTGTTTAAATCTGGTTCATTCAATTTATATAGTGAGAAAATATTTTTAAAGTAGTTTTATAGTTAAAAGCTATTGAAATACACAGTTACACAACAAAACCATATGTTCCATGTTTTGGTCATTTGTCACACATTTTGATTCCTTCTCTAACATCCTAACAGGTCTGAAGGTTTTCAGGTGTGTTCAGTCCATTGGCTTGAACGACATTACCATACAATTGGATGGAGACCAAACACTGGAGCACAGTCACTTAGCTCTTACGCCTTAACAGAGAAAGAGACTCCGCAATTACTGCCATTTTGTGGAGATTTTAGAGACAAATGAAATACTGCAGGAAGAATCAGGAAGGAAATTCTCCATCAGATCACTTAGCAATGCAATACTCATACTCCCATAACTGTCTTCTCAGCAAACGTACATTATAATTAGAACTGGTTGGAAAATGGAAAGTGTTTTACATGAAACATTAAATTGTTAAACTCTGTATTTTTATTTTTATTTGGTGAAAAAACAGAAAATTTTCAAAGAAAAAATTTTCCAGAAAGATTTTCATTATTTAAAAAGTTGTTTTTTATCAAAAACAATTTCCATTGAATTATAATGATGTGCTATGGGTGGCTAAAAAGGTGCTAGGTAAGTACAAAAATAGAGGGAAGGATAGCTCAGTGGTTTGAGCATTGGCCTGCTAAACCCCAGATTGTGAGTTCAATCTTTGAGGGGGCCATTTAAGGAACTGGGGTAAAAATCTGTCTGGGGATTGGTCTTGCTTTGAGCCAGGGGTTAGACTAAATGATCTCCTGAAGTCTGTTCTAACCCTGATAGTCTATGATTTCAGAATGTGTAATTAAAGCAAGCTAGCTTGGTCAGGGATCATGAGCATTTACCAAAGCAAAGGCTTATGAGTTCTCTTATGGCTTCCTGCCTGATGGAACTCAGTTCTGGAATGGTCTCTCTGCTTGTAAAGGGGAAAAATAGACTTCTCTTTTTCCTGGTGAGGAGGGGCAGGGCTGTTGTAGGTTCTCAGTGCTGCAAGTTGGTGGAGCTGGTTGGCTTCACAAGTTTAAAACAGTAAGTCCCAGAGGATGAAATCCTGGGTCCAGTGAAGCCAGTGAGAAAACCCAGCCATACTGGGTCAGACCAAAGGTCCATCTAGCTCAGTATTCTGTTTTAGGATCATAGAATTATAGAATATCAGGGTTGGAAAGGACCTCAGGAGGTCATCTAGTCCAACCCCTACTCAAAGCAGGACCAATCCCCAACTAAATCATCCCAGCCAGGGCTTTGTCAAGCCTGACCTTAAAAACCTCTAAGGAAGGAGATTCCACCACCTCCCCAGGTAACTCATTCCAGTGCTTATAGAATCATAGAATATCAGGGTTGGAAGGGACCAAAAAGCTAAGCATCCAAACAGGGTCTTGAACACTGGTCACTCATATTAAGAGCTTAATACTCTACCAGATGAGTTAGCCATTAGCTTCCTCTGGCTTCGGGATTTCACCTTAAATGTTGATTCACCCACAATAAACAAATGTGCCAATATTCTGTATTCAGTGTTGATTGGGGGGGGGGGGGGGGGGGGGGGGGGGGGGGGGAGAGAAGAGGGTATCCTAACTGGTAGTTACTTCCAAACTCATGCAGCCCCAGGTGCCCCTCCAGCATCAGTCTCCCAGTAACCAATCAGGAGTCTCCTTCCCTTAGGCAAGTAGCTGATTGTCATGTACAGTGTAGGTGCATAGTAAACACACAGGCAGGGTAAGATCAAACTCATAGCCTTCTACATCCCTACAGCACATGCAGCCCACAAAGTCCTTTCTCAAATTATGTCCTTCTCCATCAATAGCAGGAGAACCAGCAGCAGGAAGGAGTGATCAACCTGCAGAAAGCACTAGCTTAACATCGTAATACCTGATCCAGAAAATGTACAAAACAATTCAAAATTTGAAATATACTTTCTTAATCGTGTGTTGAACACAGTTTGCAGAGAACAACTGAACATCTTTTGTTTAGCTGTAAAGACAAAAGAGAGACAAGCTGTGTTTGAAAACAATTTTCAGACAAGGTTCATATTTCCATTACAAACAGAGTGCTGGTCTCCATGGTGAATAAATCACAGACTTACACAGTAGCTAGAGATTGTGGAGGAGTTATCACCTCTGCTTCTGGGTGATAAAGGATCATTCCGAATTCCTCCAAATTCTTTCTTCACTAGTGGCTATAGGGATTAAAATTTGGTACTTGCTACAACATGTTCTAATTACTAAGGACAAGCACCATTTGTTGTTTAAAAGCTGAATTTCAGTTAAATTATTAATCTGTTATAAATAAATATGTAACAATAGATTTTTTTCTCTCCATTTAGTTTAAGAAGGAGCAACAGTGATTTACTGCTCTGGAAAGGTGATTATGTTGTGTCCATTCTTACTAGAGGATTAAGTAATTATGCAAATCCAGAACATTTGGAGCCCTGAAAAGCAGCCACATCTGTGTACCAAAAACCAACCAACCAAACTAACTAAAAACAATGCACAATGCTATGCACACCAGTATTGGGCACAGGTCAAATTTTTACTAAGGACACAAGGGCAAATTCATAGTTTTTGCCTGACATGAATTTCTTTACAATACATTTGTCAGAAAATGCAGATTAATTGAAAGTGAAACTTTTTGTGGGAAAGTTCCAGTTTCAATGGATTTCACTTAAAAAAGGTTTTAAGTTTTGAAATTAACAGAATGTTCCATTTTGACTTTTTTTTAAATTAAAAGATCTATTTTTCAGTTTGAAACAACTTTTGTTTAGAAATACAACTCAATGTATAGTTAAAATAATTAAAAATAAAAGGTCAAAATTGAAACAAAAACATTTCAAAATTATCAAAACAAAACATTTTGATTGACTCTAAGTGATTTTTTCCCTAGATTTTTGGTTCACAAATTCTTTTATGGTTTCAATTTTTCTCCCAATTCAGGATGGGATTTAATTTTATTTTTTTGAAAAACGTCTGTAGAACTAGAAAGCCGTTTCCTGCCCATATCCATTTACAATAAAAATGAAATGGAAGCCTTCTGTGTCCGACTGATATGAAAATACACTAAGCCTTAATATTTCACATTATAACACAAAACTTAAATTAGAACCTCAGCAACATTAGCAGATATTCAGGTTTGTCAGTTTTGTCTTGTGTGAAGCATGAGGTTGTAATTAAGGTTTTGCATTATACTGAGGGACATTATTGTATTGCATGTGATGTTACTTCACTACTAATGAAGTAGTGGCTGTCTATTGAGGCAATGAGTAGCTTCAATCCCATTTCAAGTTATGGAGGATGGCGACCATTTTGAATAAGGGAAAATTGTGAATAAAATAAGATAAGCAAATATATTCACATTTGTTTTTCCTGTTTACAATCTAATTCTTAAAATGTACATTCAAAGATAGTTGCTAATGACAACTAAATAGGAAGTCTGAAGGATAATAAATTAGTTGTTTGTTAGCAAGAGAATTTTGAAAAAAAGGACACAAGTTGGAGAAAGTCCCATTTCACTAAATTTAGGTGAAACTCTCCCCACCCCCTTCCTGTCTTGTACTTCCATACCAAATATTGATTGGTCACAGAGCTTGCTTATACACACCAGATGTGTTCATCATATGCTCTTAATGCTCCACCAGGTATGGCTGAGGTAAGGTATTTTACACACAGCTCTACCTAGTGGCCGATCAGTATAATACAGTTTAGCATTACATTATGCTGCCCTCCTACCCCAAATGCATTTTTCCCCACAATAAAGTTATATCTGCAAATTTGGGGAAGATGCATTTCATGTTTCATACAACAGAGGTTGACTCTCTGTTTTAAGTGAAAACAGGAACCCACCCTCTATATACAGATGTTGCCACACCTCTATAATAGATATAGATATATATCTATCTCCTAAGGGCTATAAAGTCTTCATGTATAAAGCAGGCACTAACAGACAGGGTTTAGAAAGAAACTTAATCTACAGAGAGGTTATTCTCTCATGTCCACTATGAGGTTTTCGTATACCTTCCTCTGAAGCATCTTGTACTGGCTACTGTTGGAGATAGGATAATAAACTAAATGGACCTCAGGTTTGACCCAGTAAGGCAATTCCTATGTATTTCCTTTAGAGAATGTTATATAAATATCATGAAGTTAATCCTTAGTTGCTTTTATTGTTGTGTTATTGATTAATGTCTGTTTTTCTTTATTTTCTTTGGCTGATGACATAGGACATGAAACATTCAATATGATAAACTGTAATGAATTGTAGTATATACTGTGGAACAACTGTTGGGTTGATGACAGGTTCACAATAAAAGGTCTAGTACACATGCCTGCTGTTACTATGTCTGCTAGAAGCATACATCTCTTCAACTTCCTTTCCTAGAAAAATAAATCATAGTTCTCAATTGTCTTTAGTTGTACTGCAGCATCTTATCGTGAAACCTTGTGATTCATCATTTTAACCTCTCATCAGCTCATAGTGTCACAATCCACAACAGCCTGTATTCAAAAGGCCCCTGATACTAATCCAAACAGTTCACACAGCAGGAGAGTCCCAACTTTTCAGGGAGGTTGTTTCTTATTGGTGGGGGTGGGGTGGGGTGGGGTGGAGATGAAAAAGAAACTAGGCTTTTAAAAAGAGGAAAAGGAGGAACTATGGCTGTAAGACGAAGAGGAGGTGAATTAGGAACCAGAATTTTAGAAGCTGAGTTTCTTTTGCTGATGGTGCTTCAGAAATGAGAGCAGATATATAGATTCTAGACATGGTGGATGAAAAACAAGTCAAGAGTGATGTGTTGTTGAATACAAGTTTTGAGTCAGAGGAAAAGTAGTTGATGAACTTTGGCTAAAAGGGCTCCCCTTAGCAATTGACAGCATATTTTTCAATATGTTTATCTGAAGCAAGTGTTAGTAGACCCAAGTATTGATGGCAGGCTGGCAGGAGAAAGCAAAAAGGGTAGAAGTTCCAGTGTCATCCACAAGTAAAACCACATATGAATTCAGGAAATGTATGTGTGTGTGAGGGGTGGGGGGCAATGTGGGTAGTCATAAATTAGAAGGAAATGGCCTCTCCTGGACATGCTTAGTCAGTTTCTGCTGCCTTCACTGATCTGATTGCTTGAGTAGTTCCTTACTACTTGAGTAGTCCCATTGTACTACTGAGGGTAGGTGCATCAGAATCTGGTCCTGTATTTGATGTAGGCTATTTTTTAATATATAAACAAACCTATATCAAATACAAATGTATATATAATTAGCTAACAGCAATATTTTCATATGACCATAATCCAATATTTGATATATTTATAGTTAAAATTAGAGGGATTGTCCAGTTTAAAAAAAATCAATTTCTATCACTGATATTCTAATATATCCAACCTTCTTTGTAAAGATGCAACCCTATGCAATGCTTTAATACGGATTTAAAAGAAAAAAAAGTCAAAATAATTCATCTTTGCCACAAGCACATCAGGTGCATTGTTATTTCTGTTTTTCACTGGATATACACAACATCTTTTTAAAATGTCTAGATTGCTCCACTCCCCTCAAAATAAACAAGGCAGATTGGCCCCAGCTGATTGTATTGATTTATAATATGCTAACATAAGTATGCAAAAAATAGACACTTCTCATCTGCCAGAGGCATTTTAAGTTATTTCTGAATTGTTCAAATGTCAAAAAGTACCAAAATACTACGTTATATTTTTATATATTTTTAGAATTTACATAGTTCAAACAAATTCTCTCTCCCAGGTTGAATATTATTATTATTATTATATTTGCCTAAAGGAAATTTCTGTCACTGAGTTACAAGTGCCTGAAAATAGGAGAAAGCACTTTAAGACAGCAGCAATATCAGTATTGCAATCATGTGCAAGTGTAAGACTAAACAGACATGTAAAACTGAAAGGGATCATTTAAAAATGATCTTATTTCTTATTAAATTAAAGCTAATTTAAAAAATAAAAATGAACAACAATTTGCAATTATTTAAGCAATATTATTTTTAGCTCTCTACTCTAAATTTAACTTATGGCATTAATGAGTATACAATTATACCATTTCCTGACAAGCATACTAGTTTTGGACATCTTTCTCATTTTAAATACAACTAAACAACACTTCTCATGATCTCTAGTTGGTGAAAGTACCAATTATGGATAATTTCTGTGCTTCTAGAAACAAATCTGATGGACTGATCATTCTGATTATTTTTTGGATACATATTTAGGTTCTAATCTGTCAAGTCTCCAAATGAGAGTTTATTTTCCCCCCTTAGAAAGTAAGAATCTGATTGCCATTTTTATTCCCTGCTCTATAATAGCCCTCATTCGGTAATAGAAGAATCAATCAAATATCTTTTCTTCATGTCCCTGCAGCAATAGAACTTTATTATTTTTTACTCCATTGACACTGAGAAGCCTGAATCAAAATTGACAAAATGTCAGCTCTTTTTGAAAAGTTTAGCTATGAAGGATCTCAACATTTAACCATTTCAAATCTATCATAAACAGAGACCCCAGGAATCATCCTGCTTTCAGATATGTGAGATCCCATTATAACTCACATCTTGGAAAGACATCTATAGCACTTGAACATTCATTAGTCCAATAATCAACTTTATTGCCCATTTCAATATTTTGCACAGATTAGTAATTCAGATATTCATCATGCCTGGGCCTTCCAATATCGCTAAAGTAGGTCACTATCATTTCATTTTCAGTCAATACCTGTGCATGTAATGCGTGAGCAATCTAAAAACAATGATGGCATGTCTATAGTTGGAATTTCCAACTTAAAGTGTTTCTCAGATCCCTTTCTCTTGGTTTTCACCTCTACCCAAGGTGTTCTTCAGTACATCTGTTATGCATTTGCTTCCAGCAGCATAAGGAAATAGTAGAGGATGAAATGACTCGGGTGATATCAGCAATACGTACATCCAGAAGGCACATCAGCCTTTTCCAAGCGTGTCACCCTTTTCCACCATGCTATCAATCTAGTTTTCAGGATCTCAACCTGAAGGCCAGGAGTAATGTCACTAGTCACCCCGAACACTGATAAAATCCAGTGAGCCACTGTGAAACCATCACACTTTCAGAAGGGCAGTGTTGTCCCTCCTTTCTTCCCATGAATATTGTAAAGTCATAGATATAATCTTTGGCAAACCCCAGAAATCTAGTTCTCTTCCTAGTACCTGTAAGAGATTTTCTTAACTGAGTATGAATCTCAGTGTTTCTAAGAGGCGAGGCTCTGTCCTTATATGGTATCCCAGCAGATTTTCCTTCTGTGCCAAACACAGCATAATGTCTAAATAACTTTATTCCTAAGAGCAAGGCAAATGCCCTCATTAACACAGTAAACACTCTTAATGCTATTGGCTGCCAAAGAATGTCACCTTCCATTACAATATCTTTTCTTTTCAGGAACTCTTCAGAAATCTTTTAAATTCTGACACATGGAAAAGCTTAAACACTTTTTTAGATCCAGTTTACCCATGCAATCTCCCTGGTGTATGGTCACCTTTAAATTAGGGCTGTCAAGCAATTAAAAAAAGTAATCACAATTAATCGCACTGTTGAACAATAATAGAATACCATTTATTTAAATATTTGTGGATATTTTCTCCATTTTCAAATATATTGATGTCAATTACAACACAGAATACAAAGTGTACAATGCTCACTTTATATTTATTTTTATTACAGGTATTTGCACTGTATAAAAACAAAAGATATAGAATTTTTCAATTCACCTAATACAAATACTGTAGTGCAATCTCTTTATCATGAAAGTTGAACCTACAAATGTAGAATTATGTACAAAAAAACTGCATTCAAAAACAAAACAGTGTACATTTTTAGAGCCTGCAAGTCCACTCAGTCCTACTTCATGTTCAGCCAATCACTCAAACAAGTTTGTTTACATTTGCAGAAGATAATACTGCCCGCTTCTTGTTCATGTCACCTGAAAGTGAGAATAGGTGTTCTCATAGCACTGTTGTAGCTGGCGTCACAAGATATTTATGTGCCAGATGTGCTATAGATTCATGTGTCCCTTCATGCTTCAACCACCATTCCAGAGGACATGTGTCCATGCCAATGATAGGTTCTGCTTGATAACAATCCAAAGCAGTACAGACCGACGCATGTTCATTTTCATTATCTGAGTCAGATACAACCAGCAGAAGGTTGATTTTCTTTTTTGATGGTTTGGGTTCTGTAGTTTCCGCATCAGAGTGTTGCTCTTTTAAGACTTATGAAAGCATGTTCCACACTTTGTCCCTCTCAGATTTTGGAAGGCACTTCAGATTCTTAAATCTTAGGTCGAGTGCTGAAGCTATGTTTAGAAATCTCACATTGGTACCTTCTTTGAGCTCTGTCAAATCTGCTGAGATAGTGTTCTTAAAATGAACAACATGTGCTAGGTCATCATCCGAGACTGCTATAACACAAAATATATGGTAAAATGAGGGTAAAACAGAGCCAGAGACATACAATTCTCCCCAAAGGAGTTCAGTCACAAATTTAATTAACACCTTAGTTTTTTAACAGGCATCATCAGCATGGAAGCATGTCCTCTGGAATGGTGGCCAAAGCATGAAGGGACATACAAATGTTTAGCATATCCGGCAAATAAATACCTTGCCATGATGGCTACAAAAGTCCCATGTGAACATCTGTTCTCACTTTCTGGTGACACTGTAAATAAGAAGTGGGCAACATTATCTCCTGTAAATGTAAACAAATGTGTTTGTCTTAGCGATTGGCTGAACAAGAAGTAGGACTGAGTGGACTTGTAAGCTCTAAAGTTTTACATTGTTTTGTTTTGGAGTGCAGTTATGTAACAAAAAAAATACATTTGTAAGTTGCACTTTCACAATAAAGAGATTGCACTACAGTACTTGTAGGAGGTGAATTGAAAACTACTATTTCTTTTGTTTATCATTTTTACAGTGCAAATATTTGTAATAAAAAAATAATATACACTTTGATTTCCATTACAACACAGAATACTATATGAAAATGTAGAAAAGACATCCAAAATATATAATAAATTGTAAATGGTATTCCATTGTTTAACAGTTCAATTAAAACTGCGATTAATCACGATTAATTTTTTTAATCACAACAACATTTTTTTAGTTAATCGCATGAGTTAATTGCAATTAATCAACAGCCCTACTTTATATCCTTTTGCCTATCTGTTCTGAAGGCCTTTACTCTTTCTACTACTTCTAAACCCATAGAATTTACATATTAGGAAATTTCCTCTTCTAAAGCATCTCTCTGATGAAAAGATACCTGAGTTGTTTTTACTCTCTTCACTGGAATTTGGGAAATAAAATCTAAATCTTTCTGCAGGCCAGTACAATACCAAATCCGGTGGGCCTAATACATTCTATACATCTGAAGAGATGTAGCTTCCATAGAAGAAGCCACACAGATATGGAATTGAAGGTTTAGTAATAGTTGAACTGATAATATGAAGATTAGACCTGGCCATAACCTAAGGGACAAAATTTTGCAAAAATGCAATAATTGTTTCCGATATATTTTTAATTTTTAAAAAATTGAAATGTTAACATTTTGAAATTCAAAAATATTTGAATAACTTTAGTGAAGACCCTTATACTAAAACTGTAATCTAGACACTTCACAACGTCTGGGAGCAAAGACTTCCTTATATTTGGAATTTATGAGAAAGACTATTCTGTTGCTATGTCTCCTTGATAGATTTCTTTATTCTAATGACTTTTTCAATTTTTCTCTCTATCTTAGGAGCTGGTGTAACCTTTAAAATGCTCAACCTTTTCTTCACTTTCATCTAGAGCCATTTCAGAATATCATTTGACACACAAGTTTTATTAAGTCCTGAGGTGTTGGAATCACTATGACAATACCAGGTGAATCAACTGCAATGTATTAAACATGTACCCCTGTAAGCCCACAATGTATTTTGGTTTGCCCCAGCAACAAACATTTTGTTGATGCTTTTGCAAAAGCTACAAAAATGCCCCGAACCTGCATCAATGGGTGGAGGAACTTCATGGGGCCTGTGGTGAAAGGGGGACAGTCCCAGGAGCAAGAGAGGGGGCAATAGGTAGCTCCTCCCCTGGAAGTCTCTGGCACCCATTGGCCAGCTGGAGGAGAGGGATGCTGACTGGCCAGCATCTGGCACCCAGTGGCCTGCTGCACCACTGTAGCACTTCAATATAGACACTTACTACAGTGATGGGAGAGGTTCTCCTGTCACTGTAGGTAATCCACCTTCCCAAGATTTAGGAAGAATGCTTCCATTGACCTAGCACTGTCTATTCCGGGGGTTAGGGGCTTAACTACGGCTCTCAGGGGTATAGGTTTTTCACACCACTGAGAGACACAGCTATGCTGATGTAACTTCAGTGTAGATCAGCCCTCAAATTAAGATAACACTTCCTTTCTCTCACCCTTTGTTGGCTTGTTTACTCACACTGTAAGCTCTTTGAGACTGGGACTGTCTCTTACTACTTGTGTGCACAACGACAAGCACAATGGGTCTCTCCGATCTTGGTTGGATCCTCTCAGTTCTATAATAATAATAGGAATATGAAAGAATATTTATCTTAAGTTATTTTCTTTAGAGTTAAAGCTGATGATGCAAATGCTACTTAAAATGTGTTACAACTTGCACAAATGTTCTGCCTGAAAGGTCATCACAAATGGAAGCTATAAAAATACACAACCAACTAGGCAATTCACAAGTGATTCACAGTAACGTTGATGTAGATAAGACTTTCTACAATAAACAAACCCATAATGTACCATAAAGCTTTGAAAAGACAATAAAAAGAAGATCAGACTAAACAGGGATATAAACAAAAAGCACATAAAAAAAGATATCACAATTAACAGATTTTGATACCACTACACTTGTGAGGCTACAAGCATGAAGTGTTTCATAAATGGAGAAAGTAGTATGATTTAAGCACTTTTGAAGCAGAAAACTCATTTAGTTATTTTATGAGGTACAGACACTTACTGTAAATTATTCCTATAGTTCTATGTGGGCAACATAAGTTGCCTTGGTAAGCTATGACTGATTTAAAATTTAGTTCTTTAATAGTACTGGATGAATTTAAAGCATCTTATAACTAGATGTGGACTGAACCAGTTAAAGAAATTAATGGTACCTCTGAACATAGTGTTTGAAGGTGCATGGGTACTTCCTATGTGAATGTAAAAGAGAGAGACCAACTCTTAGGATATTAGCCTCTTTAGCCTTCCCATAATTGTGGTACCAAGTCACAGGGATGATTTCACAAACATGTCAGCAGAAAACAAGAAAAAACCTTTCTATGTTATTGATTCTAATTTACCATATCTCTTTCTGTCATTTAAAAATAAGCATGTTCTCCCCTCATAAAAAAAACAATACTGTAGGGTTTTTTACAGTTATGGCCCCAGATGTTGTAATAATACTAAAGTAAGGTATAGATTTTTTTCTATATTAATGTCTATTACTATGATGATTTCTTATCACAGGAGAGTCTCTCAAAGAAGAGAGCTTAAAAGGGAGCCTTCTCCTTCCCCAAACCAAGGTTTTTTGGGGGTGTGGGAATGGTCAATTTTTGAATCAATTCTAAATAAGCTGACAGAGAATGAGAAGACCAATGTATCACATGCTACACTCACTGAAATAAATAAGACCTGTCTTATTTCTGAACTCTTTTCAGAATCTGACAAGCTCAAAAATTCTGCATTAAATCTAACTGAATGCTTCACACAACTCTATCATTACTGAATTTATTTTTGGTATTTAAATGTAAGGCTTTCAAAGACATGAAGGCATTACACATCACAAATACACATTTCAAATAAAACAATCTGCAGAATAAATACACAGAGTAATCTATGTTATTCAGACCAATGTTTTCTTTAGCTACTATCTATTCATTAGAATAAAGCAGAAATTTCAAACATTCAGTGGGAAGGTTCCCCATTCAGCAAATCACTTTAGTACATGTTTAAATCCCAGGTTTAGCTTCATTGACTTGAATGGACCTACTAGCTAAGAATCCAGCTTTTCGGTTCGCCGCTCCGGGCCAATGGGGGCAGCGGGAAGCGGCGCGGGCGAGGGATGTGCTGGCCGCGGCTTCCCGTCGCCCCCGTTGGCCCGGAGCGGCGAACCGCGGCCAGTGGGAGCCACGATCGGCCGAACCTGCCGACGCGGCAGGTAAATAAACTGGCCCGGCCCGCCAGGGTGCTTACCCTGGCGAGCCGTGTGCCAGAGGTTGCCGACCCCTGCTCTAAACTATCCCTGACAGAAGTTTGTCTAACCTGTTCTATAAAACCTCCAATGATGGGGATTCCACAGCCTTCCTAGATAGCTTCCTCCACCACTTGGCTATCTATATAGTTGCAAAGTTTTCCCCTAATATCTAACCTAAAACTCCCTTGCTGCAAATTAAGTCAATCATACTACAGACTTTCAAAAGTAGCATTAGTTATGTCCTTAGAGATCTGACGGGGTCGGGGGAGGGAGGGTCACAAAAAAGTCTTCTGAGTTAGGATCTCAGAGGAGTTTAGTGATGTTTCGCTTGGGAGTCATTTCTGTAGTGAAAAGGACAAAAAAGGGTATGTCTACACTACTACTACCATCGGTATAATTTATGTTGCTCAGGAGTGTGAATAAGCCACCCCCTGAGTGACATAAGTTACACCGACCTAAGCGCCGGTGTAGACAGTGCGATGGCAGCTGGAGAGCTTCTCCCGCTGCTCATTGGGGGTGGATTAATTAAGTCAATGGGAGAGCTCTCTCCTGTCAGTTTAGAGTGGCTCCACTAGAGAGCTTAGTGTAAGCTCTCTAGTGGAACCATAGCCTGAGTTACTGTAGTAGCTGGCTGCAGCCAGGGAAGTGGCTAACACAGCTAGAGAAAAAGAGGTTTAATGAATGAGGTGGAAAAGCAGACATTGTTTTAAAAAAACAAAACAAACCCAAAACAAAGTCCACACACAAAGTCTATTTAATCATCATATTAATACTTAGTAATTATAGTAATTTGTAATTTCAAAATGTTTTACTATAATTAATTAATCCTTACTATATACCTGCCAGGAAGTTAAGTATTATTGCCCCCATTTTACAGAAGAGGAAACAAAGAGAAAGTGACTTGCATAAGGCCACTGAAAATGTCAGTAGCAAAGGTGAGATTAGAACTAACAGTTCTTAGATCCCAGCCTCATGCTTAGTCAATAGCCACTCCTGTGATTTCTGTACACCATAGAACACTTGACATCCTAGATAAAAAATTATTGCAAATAACTGTCCAGCAGATCCTCCCACCCTATCATTTTCAAGTTACTGCACCATCTCTATTTATCTACCTTTGGATAGAGTGACTGCGTTCAACAAAAGAGAATCACTGTTTAAACTAATTATATTCTATAACTGAGTTAGTTTTTACAGTTAGTTTTCTTCCTATCTTCAAGTGCAAATGTGCCATACCCGAGAATTGGGACCTATTTTTTCATTTGTACAGTATGAGAAAATACTCCCTCATGAAATGTCCTTTTTGTGTGGCTTCTTGTCAAACCTGATATATGACAATAAGAACTTATCCCCTACCAATTTGACAATTTTGGTTTGGGTTCCTGCTGGAATGAGAAAGCCCAGAGGTAAGTAAAAATGAAAAGATAATAGTAATACAAAGATAATTTGTTGAAGAAATTCAGTTTGGGTTGGGATTGAACTTCTAGGAGTAAGGAAGATGTGTACTAACCTAAACCTATTACTCATATTGTTCAATGCATTGCGGGAAAAAGCTCAGATGTTAAGGGCTTTTGAAGGGGTCAGCTCACTGCTGACACCGCCTAGTGGCTGGGCTTGACATAGCAGCTCTTTCTCCCACTGATGGCTGCTCCACCTCTGAGGCAGCCTGCCTCTTCCATGGACTTAGCCCTCACTTCAACATATCGCTCCTTCCAGGGTAGCCTATGAACAAACACAAGGGGAATTAACACAAATAAACCGAGTTAGTAAGAGATAAAGGGGAATTACTCCATATCAGGATGTAACAGGATCTGGCTTTCCCTTCCTGCAAGGAGTAGCCTTCAGGCAGTGGTTGCATGGGAAGCTCCTGCATTCAGTCAGTCCTTTCCTCCAGAGCTGAGGGTTGAAGGTCTGTTCTGTTCTCTGGTCTCCCAACAAGGGAGCTGTTCTGCTCCCCTTTTAAGCTCCTCCTCCAGCCTGTTCATGCCTTGCAAGTGCGGTGGGGTAGAACTGACTGAGCCAGAGCAGTTCCTTAGCCCCTTGTCACCCAGTGTGGGATTTATATACTCTATCATAGGGCTCTGTAAGAACCTATATACAATAGAAATAGCTATGCTATCCAAACCCATTTGTCTAACTCTGTGTATCATACAGGACATGGATGAAAGTTAACCAAGTCTACAATAATGTGTCTTATCTAAAAATGGTGATAATTTCAACACATCTGCAGCCGAAACCACGACAAATACCTGCCCTGATTTTCTTCAGTTAACTGAGAAAAGTTACTTGCACTAAAGATTTTCATCAAGCTTTTATGAGGTTTGAATGTAATCATTACTGAATATAGGAGGGATGGCCATTTTGTGGAAGGTTATGTGCTTTTCAAAAAATGTGGGTTTGCGCTCTGCATAATCAAACTTATTATTAAGGATAATAATCAAACTTAATATTAAGTGCACTAGAAATGACTGCAAACAAAAGAAATTAAAGCACCTGGGCCAGACTATTGTGTTAAATATTATAGGACTATTGTCCTCAATATTTTAAAGCCTTCTATTTGCAGCTATGGTGATGTCTTTTAGTTTAAGAGGAATATCTTTCCTCCTTCTTGAAACACTGTTTTGTTTTTTCTTAAGAAATTACAAATTCCCAAAGTGCATTACATACCTCCTGTAGGCCAAGTCGATTTCTTAATATTGATTTTAAAATCCTTGCTGCAGAATTTTTCCAAACCATGGAGACCAGTTAACCATCCCATAGAAAAATCCAGAAGAGGGAGTAAGACCCATGATGATTTCATAACAACCAAACTCTTTCCTCACTTTTTACAGTAAATTAAATCAGAATTTATTTCAGTGGAGATACATACTAGCGTAAAACTGGTGTGATGGGAGAATTGGACCTTGTAAATATCCAGCTAGAATGTGGCCATCACATCCTCTGGTAATGGCAGTCTCATGGAAATAGGAGTGGATGAAGCCATGTAGGACAAGAAACTGTGAAACATAGTCCTAAATCCTGCAGATCTCCAAGGCAGACCCCAGGGAGTCACTGCGCCTTTGCATGGCCTTGGAGAATCTTTTCCCTGGCAGCAGGGCTCCAGTATAGCCTTGCTGCCAGTGACTTCCATACCACAGCTCCTTTCCCTGCTGGTAATGATTGTTCCATTCCCATTAAACTTTGTGGCTTTCTGTTACAGTTTTGTTCCATGTAGCATGTTTTTCTGTGGGACATATGGTGGCTACTCCCCTGGTCCAACCTATCCAGTCTCCCCAGACATACGCTTTAAACTGCTGCAGAATCCCAAATGGCATTTGATGCCTATGTGAAATAAGTGGTCTGTTCCTGAACCACCCAAGTTCTACACAATACACCCATTAAAACTCATCTCTTCCAGAGGACTCAGCAATGTTAACCATGTCATTTAAAATCCTATCACTTATCCATTATATTCAAACTATAGAGAAGAAAGGTGCCCTACAGGTCACTCAGTGGAGCTTGTGTCTAATTTGTGCTGTCTATTTAGACTCCTAAGGGGAAGTGCTACATTCCAGGGTGCAATCCAAACCAGTGTGGGACTGTGTCACCACCTGCCCCACAACATGCTTCACAACACTTTGCTGCTGCAGCTACCAATCTGGGCTGCTCACAAACAGACCATCATGCAGGTCCACCCTGACTGTCTGTGTACAGCTGTAGCACTGGTCCAGCAGCTCTCACCCCAGCAGCCTGTCAGCAACACTCCAGTCACTCTGGCTTCCACCAGTCCTGGTTACTACTTGCAGGGTGATGCCAACATATCTGTCCTGAATTTTCCGCAAACGTGTTCTGCACTGTCCAGCCCTTTCCTGGACGGTTCAGATATTAAAGGCCCATTGCCCCTACACTACTCACTACAAAGTGAGTCCAAGTACAAGGTATTAAACTCAGAAATGGTTACGAGATAAATTAGGGTAAAATGATTTCTAGTAGTTAAAACTTAAACAAGATTTGGTTCCAGGTAAAATCCTTATGATATGTTCCCAGCAACATGACTGACCAAATTCTCAAGTCAGGATTTCCCCCCAAACTCCAAAGGCTGATTCATTTGTTTTCTTAGGTGAAAGAGAGATATACTGGGGTGATTTTGTCCCTCACTTCTATAGTCCAGTCACCCTTTGAAATGCATTTTCTTGAGGGTTACTCCTAGATAAAGTTCATTCTAGCTGTGAGGACAGAAATATGGTGTCTTGTGGTGAAAGAGGTTCCATGATGATGTTGTTTGGTAAAATACAGATTGAGCTGTTCCTGCCCCCCTTCATTGCTAAGGAATGGTCACTTGATGGGTGATTACCAATCAACTTTGATGACCTCTGGCTAGAGGTGTGAGCTTATTAATTGTCTTTGAGAAACGGGTTTATCTCCTCCCTAGAATTGTCTGGTAAATACATTGTAGTTATAATTTCAGCTTATGTTCATAAATTTAATATGCATTTTGTATATACATTACACAAGATATTGATGATCAGTGTTAGTTTTTAAATGATATGTCAAGGCATATCTTACACAAAGATTGCTACAATGATGTGTAGGGTGTGAATAAAGGGGTGCTTAGGGTCAGAGGAAGATCTTTTTCTTTGATATTGTACAACATTAAGGACACTTGTACTTAAACAACACTTGTCCTTAAACAACAACCAATAAGTGTTTGAAAGTCAAAATTTTTGCAAGAATCTAGGGGATACTTCCTTAAAATATAAGGGGGGTTGGATTGTTTACAATATTGGAATGCATTGTAAAACAGAAAAAAAAAATTGGATATTCTTACCAAGACATTATCTTGATTCCTTCTTGTACCCCCATATGGAAAGAAGAACAGACCTTTTTTATTTTTGGAGGTGGTCTCAAATAGAGCTGGTCAGGAATTTTTTGATGAAAGGTTTAATTGGAATTTACAGATTCATAAAAACTGAAAGTTTGTGGAAACAAGTCTCCCATTTCAAAATAGTATTGAAAAAAAGTTTTGAAATTGCCAAAACATCCCATTTTGACATTTTCTAAATGAAGAGAAGTTCCTTTATGAGTTCAAAATGGCTTGTTTCAAAAAAAAACTAAATTAAATTAACATAAAAAAAAAAAGATCAAAATCAAAATGAAACATTTCAAATTGTCAAAAGACAACATTTCAATTGACCTGAGTGAAATTGAGACTTGACTTTTCATCCCGTTTATGTACACCTTGTACATGGCATGTTTCAGGGCCTCTACTTGCAGATCAGGCTCCTGTACCAGACAAGGACTGGCTACAGAGCCTCCTTCTCAGAGAGCTACATCACAGATGTGTTCATTATAAGAGCCTTTAATGTTCTTCCAGGTCTGGCTGAGATCAGCTTAATAAGGCATGTTACACACAGCACCACTACTAACTGAACAAGTATAATACAAAAAGAATAGGAGTACTTGTGGCACCTAAGCGTACGTCTACACTACGGGATTAGTCCGAATTTACGGAATTCGATTTTTTGAAACAGATTGTATAAATTCGATTGTACGTGGCCACAGTAAGCGGATTAATTCGGCGGTGCGCGTCGATGTACTCAGACTAGCATGGAATTCCAGAGCGTTGCACTGTGGGTAGCTATCCCATAGCTATCCCATAGTTCCCGCAGTCCCCCCCGCCCATTGGAATTCTGGGTCGAGGTCCCAATGCCTGATGGGACAAAAAAGATTGTCGCTGGTGGTTCTGGGAACATCCTCCCCCTCCCTCCGTGAAAACAACGGCAGACAACCATTTTGCGCCTTTTTTCCGTGGTGAACTGAGCAGACGCCATACCTCGGCAAGGATGGATCCCGCTCAACTCAAGTTTGCAGTCATGAACATTGTAAACACCTCGCGCATTATAGTGCAGTTTATGCTGATCCAGGATCAGAAAAGCCAGGCGAGGAGGAGGCGGCTACGGCAGCGCGGCGACGAGAGTGATGCGGACATGGACATGGACACAGAATTGTCTCACGCCATGGGCCCCGGCACTGTGGAGATCATGTTGGCAATGGGGCAGCTTCTCGCTGTGGAATGCCGATTCTGGGCCCGGGAAACAAGCACTGACTGGTGGGACCGCATAGTGCTGCAGGTGTGGGACGATTCCCAGTGGCTGCGAAACTTTCGTATGCATAAGGGCACTTTCCTGGAACTTTGTGACTTGCTTTCCCCTGCCCTGATGCGCCAGAACGCCAAGATGAGAGCAGCCCTCACAGTTGAGAAGCGAGTGGCGATAGCCCTGTGGAAGCTTGCAGCACCGGACAGCTACCGGTCAGTCGGTAATCAGTTTGGAGTGGGAAAATCTACCGTGGGGGCTGCTGTGATGCAAGTAGACAAAGCAATCGCTGAGCTGCTGCTACCAAAGGTAGTGACTCTGGGAAATGTGCAGCTCATAGTGGGTGGCTTTGCTGCAATGGGATTCCCTAACTGTGGTGGGGCAATAGATGGAACCCATATCCCGATCTTGGCACCGGAGCACCAGGGCAGCCAGTACATAAACCGCAAGGGGGACTTTTCAATGGTGCTGCAAGCAATGGTGGATCACAAGGGACGTTTCACCAACATCAACGTGGGATGGCCGGGAAGGGTTCATGACGCCCGCGTCTTCAGGAACACTAGTTTGTTTAAACGGCTGCACCACGGGATTTACTTTCCAGACTGGAAAATAACCATTGGAGATGTTGAGATGCCGATCGTTATCCTTGGGGACCCAGCCTACCCCTTAATGCCATGGCTCATGAAGCCATACACCGGCAGCCTGGACAGTAGTCAGGAGCTGTTCAACTACAGGCTGAGCAAGTGCAGAATGGTGGTAGAGTGTGCCTTTGGACGTTTAAAAGGTCGCTGGTTCTCGTTACTGACTCACTTGGACCTCAGCCAAACCAACATTCCCATTGCTATTGCTGCTTGCTGTGTGCTCCACAATCTCTGTGAGAGGCAGGGGGAGACCTTTATGGCGGTGTGGGAGGCTGAGGCAAACCGCCTGGCCACTGATTACGCGCAGCCAGACACCAGGGCGATTAGAAGAGCACACCGGAAAGCGGTGCGCATCAGAGAAGCTCTGAAAACAAGTTTCATTGCTGGCCAGGCTCCTGTGTGAAAGTTATGTTTGTTTGTCCCTGTTGAAAACCCGCCCCCTTGATTCACTCATTCCCTGTAAGCAACCCACCCTTCCCCCTTCGATCCCAGTTGGCTTTGAAAAAAATACCGTCGGTACCGTTTACAACTCAAGAACTTTTTATTAACGGGTGGTAATAAACATAGGGAGAGAAATAACCAGGTAGTCCGGGTGGGGTTTGGGAGGAGGGCAGGAGGGAAGGTACAGGGCAGGAAAAACATTCAAAATAATGACAGCCTTTTGCTTGGGCTCTCTAGTGGGGTGGAGTGGCAGGGTGCATGGAGCCTCCCCCCCCCCGCGTTCTTACACGTCGGGGTGAGGAGGTTACGGGACTTGGGGAGGGGGGAGGGCGGTTATAGAGGGGCTGCAGCAGCACTCGGTAATCCTGCAGCTGCCATTCCTGGAGCTCCACCAGACGCCGGATCATGTCTGTCTGCTCACGCAGCAGCCCCAGCGTTGCATCCCGCCACTTCTCGTCTCGGGCGTCCCTTCTCTCCTCACGTTCGTCCCTTCTCTCCTCACGTTGGTCCCTTTTCTCCTCACGTTGGTCCCTCATGTCCTCCCGTTGGTCCCTCTTGTCCTCACGGTCACTGGCCTCTTTCCGGAATTTTGAGACAGTGTCCTTCCAGTCATTGAAATTAGCTCTCTCATCCCGGGTCGATTGCATTATTTCCGAGAACATGTCGTCTCGCGTGCGTCTCTTTCGCCTCCTTATCTGGGAGAGCCTTCGGGCCGGGGGCGGGAGGATTGAAAAATTTGCAGCTGCAGGAGGAGGGAAAAAAAGGGAGAGAAGTATGTAAAAAGATACATTTTATAGAACAATGCTTATACTCTTTAACGGTGAACACTATTCACATTACATAGCAATGTACAAGGTCGCGTTTCGCATCTCATATTGAGTGCCTGCGGCTTTGGTGTTAGAGATCACAGCAGACGCAGGGCCGGGCAACAGAATTCGGCTTGTATGCAGCCATGGTAAGCCATTGTCCTGCGGCTTCTGCATTAAATCAGCGCCCTCCTTTCCCATAGCAAGCAAAGCCCTTTACGTGCTGCGGTTTTCCTGTTACTGTGCAGCATCAGAAAACATAATACCTCCCCCCCCCATTCAATTCTGTGGGATGATCGGTTGACCCCCTCCCCCCACCATGTGGCTGGTATCATGGAAGATCCATGCAGATAACAAACTAGCCCCCCCATCCACTTCTGTGGGATGATCGCTTTAACCCTCCCCCCACCGCGTGGCTGGTAGCAGGGAAGACCCCTGCTAGCCAAACGCGAAAACCTCAGCGCCATTGTCCACCCACTCCCCCCCGCCCGCTTGGCTAACTGCAGGGAAGGATTTCTTTTCCGCTACAGGCAAACAGCCCAGTAGGAACGGGGCCACCTCTGTCCTCTTAATTACATTCCCGTATTTCAACCAGGTTACCCTGAACGATATCACTCTCCTGAGGATAACACAGCAAGATAAAGAACGGATGTTGCTTGAATGCCAGCAAACACCGGGACCATACGCTGCCAAGCTTTGTCAAGCAATGATACCAGATTACTTGCTGCTAGCATGGCGCGGTCAAGTGTCCTACCATGGAGGACGGAATAAGGCTGTCCTGCCCAGAAACCTTCTGGAAAAGCTTTTGGAGTACCTCCAGGAGAGTTTCATGGAGATGTCCCTGGAGGATTTCAACTCCATCCCCAGACACGTTAACAGACTTTTCCAGTAGCTGTACTGGCCGCGAATGCATCCCAAGTCCCCAGGGCAAATTCATCATTAAAAAATGCTTGTTTTAAACCATGTTTGATATATTTGAAAAGGTACACTCACCAGAGGTCCCTTCCAGGGGGTCTGCGATGCCGCCTTGGGAGGGTTCGGAGGGCACTTCGGTCAGGGTCAGAAACAGCTCCTGGCTGTCGGGGAGAATGGAGTGCTGTGTGCTCTCCACAAGTTCATCCTCCTCCTCGTACTCCTCTTCCCCGTCCGGAGATTCGTCATTCAAGGATGAGATTAACCCCTCCTCGGAGTCCACGGTCAGGGGTGGGGTAGTGGTGGCGGCCCCCCCGAGAATTGCATGCAGCTCCTCATAGAAGGGGCATGTCTGCGGCTCTGCCCCGGACCGTCCGTTTGCCTCCTTGGTTTTCTGATAGGCCTGTCGGAGCTCCTTCACCTTAATACGGCACTGATAGGAGTCCCGATTGTGGCCTCTCTCCATCATGCCCTTGGAGATCTTGTCAAAAATTTTTGCATTCCGTCTCTTGGAACGCAGTTCTGCGAGCACTGAATCCTCTCCCCATATAGCGATCAGATCCAGTATCTCGCGTGTGGTCCATGCTGGTGCTCGTTTGCGGTTCTCGGACTGCATGGCTACCTGTGCTGTTCAGCTCTGTGTGGTCACCTGTGCTCACCAGGCTGGGCTAACAGGAAATGAAATTCGTATAACTTCGTATAATGTATGCTATACGAAGTTATTACGACCTTCTCATGTTCTCTGTATGTATAAATATCTTCTTACTGTATGTTCCATTCTATGCATCCGAAGAAGTGGACTGTAGCCCACGAAAGCTTATGCTCAAATAAATTTGTTAGTCTCTAAGGTGCCACAAGTACTCCTGTTCTTTTTGCTGATACAGACTAACACGGCTGCTACTCTGAAAAGTATAATACAGTTTATCATTCCACTCCCCCTCCCCCTTTAAGTTCTACAGCCCTGCCATTTACAAAATTTACACTATTACACTGGTCTTTAAAGTTCAGTACATATCTCTTTGTCTGTTAAGTGTCTCTGAACATACTGATTTAAACTCGTTACTGACAGTCTCAATTGCATGTGATCTGGACACTGAATTCCTTTACTTTGTGACAGCTGGACTTGTCCATCCTTTTTTGCCATCCAGTTTGATATAAACATGGTCACCAGCTTCAACAGCCTGCAGTTATCTGAGTGACATCTGTTACTCACATTTTTATAAGTTTTTTGCCTTTTTTATCTGATTTGGCTACTCTCTTCATGTCTGTCAACTTTGGAAATAGTTCTGAGTTGTTTTCCCAACAGGAGCTGTGCTGGACTATATTCAGTAGCTGCTATTGGTCTAAATCTGTAACTCAGAAAAGCAATGGATAGATCTTCCTGATATAGTATTTTCTTGGCTGTCAGTACAACTTTCTCAGCCTCTCCATTCATTTCTGGGTAATGTGGGCCACTAGTAATATGATCAAAATATTTCATTTGGAATTCTTACATTCTGTTACAGTGAATTGTGGTCCATTGTCCATTACTAGTTGTTCTGGAATCCTGAAGTGAGCAAAAGTGCACTTCACTTTCTCAATACCACTTTGACATGTTATGACTTTCAAGTACATTTTTATATACCTGGAAAAAATAGTCCACTATGACAATAATGTCCTCTGAATTCACATAAAATCAGCAGCTAGGCTCTTCTAAGGTCTGTCTGGTAGAGATATTTGTACACTGTATGGTTCCATTTTGTCTCTTGAAGTTATTTGTACTGGATCTCCTCTTAAATGTTCAGTATCACCAAATTCTCTGTTGAGTTCATCCACTTTTCTCAGTAGGCCCATCATGCAGTGCAGGTGACAAGGTTGTTGGTCTTTGATCACATACATTTCTAAATGCACCGTTTTTATTGTTGTAAGTTGTTTCTGTGGTGAACTAGTCCGTGTGGTTCAGAATACGTCCAGGGCTAAGCAAGGCTGTGTCTGGTGATTTCGGTGCTGGAAAGGATTGAAGGTGATTATAAGTCCCTTCTGAGATGACGGTCACATCTGCTCCTGAGTCAATTATAAAGGGAGTATTCTTTCCATGAATATTTAATTTCACTCTCCAAGCAGGCTGTGTCACACATGATAGATCCCAGCAACAATGGCTCTTGATTTTCTGTCATCATAGTTAGCTTTGTCACTGCCTTAGTGGGGTAGCCTGCTGCAAAATGTCAATGTGTGCATTTGTTACACATTTTGTGCATTTGTTACATATTTCACCTTCAGCTGGATATCTTGAGCTATGAAATTTTTCACATCTTGTACATTTATTCTAAAAGACTCTGTACTTTGCCTGGAGTTTCCTAATAACCTCAGGGCTTTTATGGTAATGACTTTTAGCACTCAAGATGAATCTGTTTATAACTACAAAGTTAGTTTTTTATTTTGCAAGTTTGTCAAGTTTGTTTTGCAGTTTCACAAGTTGAGACTGCTTTGATATTTGAATAGCTATGTTTAGGGTTAAGTTTGTCTTCAATTGTAGTTGCTTTGAAAGGTTCTTGTCTGCAAGATCTATAATTAGCTTATCTCTGATATTTTTCATGTTCTGCATTCCCTCCCCCCTCAAAAAAACATAATTTTTCTGTCAATGTATTCAAAGTTCTTATAAAAGATACATCATTTTCTCTTGATTCCTGAATTCTATGGTGAAAACATGCTCTTTTCATAAACCAATTTTCTCTGAGGTATAACGTATGCATCAAACATAGATGACTGTGAAAGCATTCTCCCTTTGTGACTGTCTTCAGTAAAGTCAAAGGATTCAAAGATATACTCTGCTGCTCCATAGCATAAATTAAAGATGATACCTGAATATCCCCAGTTTCCTTGGAGTTTAATAGCAATGCAGAATCTTACTTCCATTCTGTCCATTCTCAAGGTGTGTTGAAACTGAAGTTCTCTGGGGTATTCAAGAGTGGCATGTTAATGAGATCCAGAAATGTTTGCTGTTATTGTTTGTTTCTGCTGTCTGCAACCTTTGAGGCTGTTTTCCTTCTGTTTCTGTTATCCTCTGGCACTAGTTTACTTCTGATACCATGTCAAGTACACTTTGTACACAATATCTTGCAGGGCTGCTTAATTGTAGTGTGATGCTTAAATAGTAGAACAAGTCATTTAGGTTTAAAATGTATGTACATAAAAAGATTTAGATAGATAGATAGATAGATATACACTTCTTTACAGGAGTCAGATTTTTGGGCCATATCACCACCTGCATGTGTTATTGCCATTTAGTGGAATCAAACACTGTGTTTGTACATACAATGTCATTGTTTTACTCCAGTGGTTCCCCCTCTTCAGTGGAAAGGGGACTCAGATCACAAAGGAGGCAGACATCAAAGGATTCGCTAGGAGCTGCTTTGCAGGATTTTCATGAAAATGTGCAAGTTCAGGAACAAAAATCTACTCATGCACCTTTCACAATGGTAACATTTTACTTACTTATCAAAAATACCAAAGAACCATTATTTGCTCTGCATGGTGAATAAGTAGAAATTTGCAAGGTTGGTCAAGTCCTCTGACTGTCAGTGCTTCCCAAATGTCTCACAAGACTTCCCATGAGTTAGGTGGAGGCCTATTCAATTTAAAACTGAGCTAGCTAACATTAACTTGCATAGAAACAACCTATGGGAAAGATAGGGGAACAATGCTAGAGAGCAGCTGCTCCTCCCTCAGAGCTGACCCAGTGGGTGCAGTTCACATGCACAGTGGAAGCATCTGACAGTTGGCCCACACATCTCTTGTGACTGACGTGTAATGTTCACCATTCAGTGCTTCCCCAAGTCAGCACCAGCAAACTGAATGATAACAGTTTTGTCATCAAATCTTGGTCAGATTTGGTTCATTGTCTTCTATAGATCAGTGTTTTTGGTTGGATGGTTAGTTGGTTGTTGTTTTAACATGTATGTGGTGAAACCTGAATACCCGTTCTCTCCCTCACTCCCCCCCATTTGGAGGATAAAGAAATCTGGAGAAATGACGTGACACTAGCTGAGACAAATCAGTATTTCTGATTTTTGAACATCTGATTACAAGATTCAGATAAGTGTGACAATGATTTTTAAGATTACTGTTGCACTCTAAGTATGCATTCACCTACACAGTATAGCAACACTCGCAGAAAAGCTTTGACATATATATTCACTAGTAGATGAAGCTATTTTATCTGTACAGGTTTTTGTTTCATTTTGTTTTGTTTTTTGCAGGAAGGAGGTAAAGTATTTCAGGCTTTTACACTTCCCTATTATTTTCCTGCTATACAGCCTGTCATATCTATCATTCTTTTTTGAATTATATTTTGATCATGCACTCTATACTGCATGAGAATTTAAATTAGTTTTCTTTATTTGTACCTATTCTAGTCCAATTACTGTTCTTTCAATACTAGCTGTCTGGCTTCAAGTACTGATTTTACAGTCCTTATGTACAAACAGTTTGTGATCAGAAGCACTATGTGAAGGATGAGAAATTGTTATTTTGAGACTAATTATTTAGTTGAACAGCTTTGTTTTTACAAAATTTTAGTATATATTAGGACAAATAAACCTCTCCTACTTTAAGGAGCGTTCTGTGCAGTGGTGATGAAAAGAAAGCAAGCTATTTAAGAGCTGGCTTGATGATTTCAAATCTTACAATTATGGGGTCTTGAGGGCAATGCATTTTGGGGCACCTCTGCTCTGGTTCCCAGAGGATGCAAGAAGTTAGAGCAGCTTCACTGAGGCAGGGACCCATTGGGAAAGCAGATGTAGATGTCAAGTGGCCAATTGTAGGTCATGGAACAGAAGGGCAAGAAAGAAAACCAGAAGAGTCTGGCACGGGGATGAGAGAGGGGAAGAGCAAAGATGACAAGAAGGTAGATTGTGGGCTGCTTAGATATGCATCTTGAATACCAAATCTCAGTTTGCTCATCACTACTGAAGATAAAAGATTAACTATGAAACTCAAAGAAAATGCCATATTCTAGGTGGATTTTTTAAAAATGTACTTGACTTAAAATAGACTTTGACACATTATGTTTTATTGATACAATACTTTATTTTCTGCTTTTAACCCAGAAATACTGAAAGAATGCTCTTTCAAATAAATTATAAAGTAAACTTTTTACAAAACTTGTCATCAGTTCAGAAAAGCATCAAAGATAAATGTAAAATGCAGAAGTTATGGATTTTAATGTGTTTTTCCTTGTTAGAGTTTGGAGAAGATATCTTTTCAGTGATTCAGTTAATTTTCCAACCTCCCTGTATATTGTATATCATGAAATGTAAAGAATGTGTTTGTATCTTACTCAGTTTGGAGGTGTCCTTGAGGACATAGTTAAGTACATTTCATAACAACATCACTAGCCACACAAAGAAAAATGTTGCCACTTACCTATAAGGAAAAATAAAATGAAGTGTAATGCAAGAAACTCTTAGAAATGGGTGAGGAATCTTCCTTTTATTTATCAAATGAAATGATATAAATAAGTGATTTAATAAATGAAATAATTATTCTGACCACAGAAATGTAGAGAAACTACAATAAAGTGTTGTTCAGGTGGAGCAAGGGTGCAGAACTGAGCAAGCTGGAGGCAGGAGTGAGTGAAATTGCATGGGATGACAATTTCTGTTTTGGCACGATGGGGATTTCTTCAGACTTTACTAACTTTTCTTCTTACTTTCCACTGGCGGATCCCCTCTGTCAGGGAATGGGGACCCCTTGACAGACTGAGTTAGTCAGGACAGACATGGCTTCTGACAGGTTGGAGGTAGGGTAGGGATTCCACAGTCTGGGGTGGCCACTCTTCCTCCCCCAAAAGGAAGATAGGAAGGAGCTCAGAGTATTCTCAAAGGCCTGGTCTACACTATGGGGTTAGGTCGAATTTAGCCGCGTTAGGTTAATTTAAAAATGACTACGTCCACACAACCAACCCCATTCCGTCAACCTAAAGGGCTCTTAAAATCGACCTTGCTGGTTGAGGGGAGTAGCGCTAAAATCGACCTTGCTGGGTCAAATTTGGTGTAGTGCAGACGCAAATCGACAGTATTGGCCTCCGGGAGCTATCCCAGAATGCTCCAATGTGACCGCTCTGGACAGCACTTTGAACTCCGATGCACTAGCCAGGTACACAGGAAAAGCCCCGGTAACTTTTGAATTTCATTTCCTGTTTGGTCAGCGAGGCGAACTCAGCAGCACAGGTGACCATGCAGTTCCCCCAGAATCGTAGAACGTAGATTGTTTCTAAGCTCCCCCTATCATCTCCGTCCCTGAGGTTATCACCGATTAGAAGGTGAAAAAAATGCACTCACGATGACGTTTTCTGAGCTCATGCAGTCCTCCCACACTGATAGGGCACAGCTTAATGCATGGAGGCATTCAGTGGCAGAGGCCAGGAAAGAATTAAGTGAGTGCAAAGAGCGGAGGCAGAACGCGATGCTGAGGCTAATTGGGGAGCAAACGGACATGATGAAGCATCTGTTGGGGGAGCAAACGGACATGATGAAGTGTCTGTTGGAGCTGCAAGAAAGCCAACAAGAGCCCAGATCCCCGCTGCACCCATTGTATATAGGGTGACCAGATGAGGGGAATAAAATATCGGGACACATGGGGGGGGGAAAGGAGGGCAAAAAAAAAAAAAAAAAAGCCGAGCGAGTCCCGGCTGAGAAGAAAAAAGCCGAGCGCGTCCTGGCTGAGCAAAAAAAACCAAACAGTGCTGCCTGCGGATATCTCTGTCCCGCGTCCCGACCAAAGAACGGTCGGGACGTGGGACAGAGACCGAAATATCGGGACGGTCCCGATAAAATCGGGACGTCTGGTCACCCTAACTGTATAACTACCTGCCCTCCTCCCCATGTTCCAAAGCCTCCTTACCCAGATGCCCAAGAATGCGGTGGAGGGCGGGAGGAGGAGGCTCTGGGCACCCAGCCACTCCACTCCACAGGATGGCCCAAGCAACACAAGGCTGTCATTCGAACAGTTTGATTTTTAGTGTGGCTACAATAAGCAATGTGGCCTTGTCCTTCCCTCCTCCCCCACCCCACCCGGGCTACCTTGTCCGTTATCTCATTTTAAAAAAATTAATAAAGAACAAATGCATGGTTTCAAAACAATAGTTACTTTATTTCAAAAGGAGGAGGGTGGTTGGCTTACAGGGAATTAAAATCAACAAAGAGGAAGGGTTTGCATCAAGGAGAAACACACACAACTGTCACACCAAAGCCAGTCATGAAACTGGTTTTCAAAGCCTCTCTAATGCGCAGCGCGCCTAGCTGTGCTCTTCTAATCGCCCTGGTGTCTGGCTGCTCAAAATCGTCCACCAGGTGATTTGCCTCAACCTCCCACCCCGCCATAAATGTCACCCCTTACTCTCACAGATATTATGGAGCACACAGCAAGCAGCAATAACAATGGGAATGTTGGTTGCGCTGAGGTAACCCAGGAAAAAAAGGTGCAAAACGATTGTCTGCCGTTGCTTTCACAGAGGGAGGGGCGACTGATGACATATACTCAAAACCACCCGCGACAATGTTTTTGCCCCATAAGGCATTGGGAGCTCAACCCAGAATTCCAATGGGTGGCGGAGACTGCGGGAACTGTGGGATACCTACCCACAGTGCACCGCTCCGTAAATTGATGCTAGCCACGGTAGTGAGGACGCACTCCGTCGACTTAATGCGCTTAGTGTGGACATATGCAATTGACTGCATAAAATCAATTTCTAAAAATCAACTTCTATAAAATCGACCTAATTTCATAGTGTAGAGATTTCTTCCCCAACAACCCTTTTTTGAGTTTTTCAATGGAAGAGGTTGATCCAGGGCTTAGAATTTAATTTTTATTATTAAAACATGAACATTGACAATGAATTCTTTAATCAAGCAAAACTCCTACTGAAGTCTATGGGAATTCTCCTTGGTTAAGGGCGACAGAATTTGCGGTCTGATCCAAACCACATTGAATGGAATCTTTTCTTTGACTTCAGTGGATTTAGCATTTGACCCCAACCTATTCACCTATTTTGAGAACACTATTTATATATAAATAAGGAAAGAAGGAAATAGAGAGGTGCAAAATATTAGAAGTCTACCCTTTAAAAAATATGACCTAGCACAATTTTTATAAACTTGCTTGAAATTTCATATAAAGTTGGTTTTCAGAAGCATCTCAACAATAAATTACAAATGATTTTTAAGCAAGTTATGATTTTCCTTAGTTAGCTGGTAGGTAAAAATTCTCACTCTTAAATCATAATAGTAATGTTTAATAACTGCTGATGTACACAGAATATTTATTGCACCAATATTTTTGGTGTACCTTTTTATTTTCTTCCTTTACAAAGCAAAGTGATCAGGAAAAGACTGCACTGGAATATGCCACTGATGGAAGCAATACAAGTGTTGTCTCTCAAAACTGAGAAATATAAATACATGCATAGATAAGCATTTTTTTTGCTAGTCTAATTAAGAATGTGTTGATCACAGACTTTATACTACTCTGTCATACTAAAATGTATTTAAGTACAGTTTGTGAGCATTTACAAGGTGTACGAGGGTCTGAGATTTGGTGGGCAAGCAGCTGTAATTAGATGTATTATTGACTGGGGCTCAAAGGCAGTCATGGGACTCTAGTACCCACAATTAACCCATGCTGTCCCCTCTCCAATGCCCTTCTGTCAAAGTGAGAAATTGGAAGAAGAGGAATTGGGATTATGAGGGAGGGAATGATTTGGTGAAAGACGGGAAATTAGATAGTAGAAAGAAAAGGAAAATCCCCCCCCTTTCACATTCCCTGGGCACTTTAAAGCAAAGGTTAAGGTGGTAGAAAAAAAATCTTTAAAAGTCTGTAACCTTTTCACTGTTCTCTCCTAGTCTTGGCCTCTCCTCTCTGCTATTCCAATCTAGCTCTTACTCTGCTCTTTCCCCATCAAAGATCACCTTTATGCATGCACTCACCTGTTTATTCACCCATTCCCTCCAGTCAGCCTCATAGCCCTGTCAATCCAACCCCCATGCTCTCCTTCCAGGCTCAGTAACCCCAGTGCATGCTCCCTCCAGCCTAATCCCAACCTGTTCAGAAACCCCTTCCCAACTACGTGTGTCCATAAGGCTTAACCCTACCCACTTCACTTGATGACACCAGTTTCAGAACGCCTCCCCCTCTTCCCACCCAGCTCTGAAACTTCTAGCCTCCCCTCTGATCCCTCACACTCAGAACAGCCTTCCACCTGGCACCCAACCTCCCTAGCTCAAAACATGTCCCCTCACCTCCTGACTCATTCTGTCTCAGAAACTCCTCTTTCCAGTTGCTGGGTCTGAAGAAGCAGAAGCAACGTAAAGGGACAGTGGTGGCAGGCAGCGAAGAGCATGGCAAGGAACCTATCTCCTGCTGCTGGCTGAGAGTGGTGCTACAGGTGCTCCCTGCTTTTCTGAGCTGGGCTTTCCCCACACAGGTTGGAGGGGGCAATGTGGCTTAGCCCTCCTGCCAAGTCACTAACTAGAACTTCACCTCATCCACAGTAACATAAGATCAAACAAACAAAAGGTTCTTTCTCCCTGCCAGGGCTTCCTTCAACCTGCCCTCTGGGCTCAGTCCCAGCCCCTTCTGGGCTACCTTTATGTCTCTCTGCTCTGGAATAGTGCACTAACTCTCAGGCTGCTTCCCTGATGTGCCCTGCTTCTTTCAGGGCCTTCCACAGAAGACCAAATTGCTCCATGTGGCTCCGCCCCCAAAATGCATTTTCTGCCCTTTTATGGAGGTCCAGGTATTTCGGGCTATCACTTAACCTCAATTAGTCCTTCCCCATTAGTCTGGGAGGCAGCTAATTATGGCATAGGCAGGACTGATTGAACAGGGCTGGCTAGCCACAGGCCTCCTGTTCCTTAAAGAGGAAGGCCATCCACGCTGTCTCTGTGAGGCTAAACTGAATTAGCCCCACAGAAAGGGTTGGATTATCATAGGCACTATATCCCCAAGCCAAGATTGCAACTCCTGGAGTGATATAATTACATCAGAATGTCAGCTTTTATTTTTTTAAATAAAGAAAAGTTACTACATTTCATGATTATGAATAAAAGTTTAAGGAATTTGAGCATAAGTATAACCATGCAGTCATATTGGCTTGAATCTGCAGAGAGCCTGAACCTATAGATTTGTCATTCATCTCAATGGGGTGTTAATGCCACAACACTGCCCCAGAACCACCACCCCAATTGTGTGTGGCAGAAGAGTGCAGGGGTGCAGCACAATAACCCAAATACATACACCTATGGGTAAGTACTGGGGGGGCTGTTTTCTACCAAACTTAGGGCAAGGAAGTCCTTGCTACTATTCTAAGGGGTAGTTAGGGACTCTATTGCTGTTGCAACATGTCCCTGGGAGGAAGTCCTCTTCCACCACCATTCCAAGTGGGAGCAGGGGGATGGGGGGAGGATGTGATGGCCTATTTCATCACATGTGTTGGGTCCTGGATTGTCTTGATCATGCCCTGTATGCAGAAGCATGCATTCCCTGCTATGCTTCTGCTCTCTCTACCATGTGCAGGTTATGTAGTTACTGCAGGGTCTCCTGGCTGGGCTGGAATGAAGCTAGAATATTGGCCTCTGCAGGGCTAATTTAGGTCCTTAAGACTACAGATCCAATTGTCACACAGCAGGACAAAGGGCTAGTGATTCAAAATGACCTTTAAGTTACTTCTATAAGTGACCTATAAGTCACTTCTGCTTCTCTTAACCTGTTTTTCTAACTATAATCCATGGTCAACCAACAGTCCTCAGAAAATAACATTTGGAGAACCAGACACCAAAGGATTGGTTTCTTATGAAGGTAAGTGGGGCTCCATGGGAGGCTGTTTCTCATGTAAGAAAGTTCATGTCTGATCAAGAATACTAAGGCCTTTTAAAAACACCTCCCACAAAGTAATTTAGTACAAGTCACAAGTCTATGCCCTATCTAGAACCCTAGAGCCTTAAATCTCCTGTTCATGTGAGGATTTCCTGCCGTACAGCAAGTATACTGCTAATGACATTGAATTCATGTAAAACAGAGACCCCCTACTTCCCGCAGAACAGGTGAAATTATAAGACTTAGGACCGTAGGTAGAAAAATCTGGTTGTGAGATGAATGATGGGTTTCTGATGTCTATCATTAGTTGATCCTTAAGTGAACTTGTGCACTACTAACATACTTGGAGATATATCTAAGCCAGTGAAGATCAGCGGCAGGGTGGCACAAAGGGGGAAAAATGCAAATAAGTCTATCCTTTTAGGAAGTAAGTGCATATATTGAGAGCCTTGTTAAACTACTTGCAGTTTTCCATTTACAATTTAGTTGTTCTGTGTTTATAGCAAATAAAGCACTTTTTTATATAGAAGTCTGCATCTCAGTGCTGATATATGCTGTTTCAAGGTAAATTTAAGATTTCAGTACATACCTGTTGTGAGAAAATAAATTAATTATGGAAGAAAGCAGTAAATGCTGATTTTTCTAATAACCCAACCTATCATCTTAAAAAAAATATTCAACAGCTGGGATCTGATTTATTCATGGAAAATGAATGCTGAAAGCACTTAATTTAAAATCTGATTTCACTCCAAAGGGACAACAGATATACTTCAAAGAAGACCTTTTCTACCAGTGAGCTAGATTGTGGAATATATATATATTCTTTCTGCTTTCTTCCATAATTAATTAATTTTATATATATATATATATAATCTAAATTCCACAATTTAATATATATATATTAAATGAAAAAATGCTGTTAATAAAATGTTATGGTTGAGGAATTAAGTATAAAATAAACTTTTCACAACATTAACTATTATTTAAAGCCATAAACAGTAATATATATGTATACATTTTACAAGAAAAGCAGGAAACTAAAGTACTACTGATGAATACATGATATTCACTGTGGTCTAATTAATGTTGTAAGAATGTTAATTTTGGATTTTTTTTTTCTATTCTGAATTGCTTAATCTTAGTGTTACACTCTTGTAAAATGTCACATTTAAACTAGAATTTGTTATACAATTTTTCAGAGAGTAGAACACTACACATTGAGTTGTCAGATTTTTAATTCTCACTAATTGAAATTCAGCCTTATCCAGGTGCCCAGAAGTTCCACGTTAGCCCTGCATTGTGGATTTGAGTGGCACTTGTTATAGTCCGATGCAGAAGGCCAAATTTCACCAATGAGATCTACAAAACAAATCATAGAATCATAGAATCATAGAATATCAGGGTTGGAAGGGACCTCAGGAGGTCATCTAGTCCAACCCCCTGCTCAAAGCAGGACCTAATCCCAACTAAATCATCACAGCCAGGGCTTTGTCAAGCCTGACCTTAAAAACCTCTAAGGAAGGAGATTCCACCACCTCCCTAGGTAACCCATTCCAGTGCTTCACCACCCTCCTAGTGAAAAAGTTTTTCCTAATATCCAATCTAAACCTCCCCCACTGCAACTTGAGACCATTACTCCTTGTTCTGTCATCTGGTACCACTGTGAACAGTCTAGATCCATCCTCTTTGGAACCCCCTTTCAGGTAGTTGAAAGCAGCTATCAAATCCCCCCTCATTCTTCTCTTCTGCAGACTAAACAATCCCAGTTCAATGAATTTATTTAGGTAGTTTCAAAGGTATCAACATTAAATGGCAAGTTGATATTGTGTTTTTAGATAAATGCAAACCTAGAGTGGCTTATGAGACTGAAGTCTTTTTAGTTGTAAATTAGTCTCACTTGTGTTTGGAGCTGCAGATTTAAAGGAGAGGAATCATGGTCTAGGTCTCATCTACCCACAGTTTTTTTACTGATATAATTATTTCAATTAAGGGTGTGATATTTTTAAAACAAAAACCAAAGTAGTTTTAAAGGCAGTTCTATCTACATCACAAATTCTAGCCCTCATGGTCATGGAGAATAGGCTGAAACCATGAACCCTAAAGGATCAACAGCAAGAAGGCAATTAAAGAGAACACCTTTTTTGAAATGTCATGATTTTTAAGCCAATCTCATAGTTTTTGGGTAGTCCGTCTCATGATAGTAAATGTTTGGGGTTTCCATTACATAGTCTCACTGGAATGTACTAGAGATCCCCCATGCTTCTGAGCCTGCCATGTGTACAGTATGGATGATTTTACCCTCTCCCATTGCTTTTCATTGTAACTTGCTTACAGGCTAATTTAGAAGCTCTTTAAACTCCTCTAGTACTTGTCTGCCAGACTCCCTTCTAAACTAAAAGATTCAGGTAGCTTCAGTAAACCTATTTTTGCCAATATTTCATTTTGTTCTGACATCTAATCAGGATGGGACACAGGACCATTGATCTTTATTGCCTAGCCACAGGGAAATGACGTGGGTGAGGCTCACAAAAAGTTATACTTTGTCTTATCATAGGGATCAGTATGCACTGATCCCTACCACTAATGTTATAGTCCTCAATATCTATTGCAGACTTCCAAGAGTCTTTTTTAAGGGTTGGAGGACTTTAAAATCCCAGTCAAAATCCTGTCCCCTAAAGCTAGTACAGATTCACATACTGTTGTCTTTCTTTTTGTTTTAATTGGCAAACTTGTAAACTTCAATTTCCCCACATGTGCAAATGCCATGAGCTTCTGTTATACAGGATATCTGTGGGCGGAGCTTTGATAGAAACTTCAAAGTTCAGTCTACCTTTCAAAGCACATAATTTATATAGTTAATGAATTGATGTTGAACTGTAAAAATACCAATATGGGTTACTTTAAAAAAATCATTCATGCCATCAGAATACAGGGTTTAGACAGAGGTTATTCTTCAATGAATTACAGAAAGTTTGGTTAAATCCCTACTTTCTGACTGTTGATGATCAAAAGGGGTAAGGCATTGGAATGTCTGATTAGTATAGCTATTTTCAAAAGCTTATTGCACTTTTTTTTCCCTTGGAAGCCTGCTATCTTAACTGATATTGGCTTTCTGAGCTAGTTTTATTTAGCATTACATTTTTTATTAGACACTGACATTTTTAGCAGATATTAAAAATTGGAATATAAATATAATATTTGTCTTCCAGTGATATTACTTCTGTAAAAAAAAAACCCTAGCATTTATTTCATTTTTTGCTAAGAATGTAATGGCTTCCTTCGCAAAGCCAAAGGGAAAAGATTTTAAATTTCAAATAATTACCTACATGTAATCTGCTTTTGAATAGTATTCCCAATTCACATAGCATTTTGATTTTTTTTTTCAGATTAGCAGATAGCCTATAACACGGGATATTCACCACTTGAATACCTGCTGCTGCTGCAGACCTTTTTCTGCCCCAAGACTCCCTGTAGGTTTTCAGTCTCACTTGGCAGGTCTTCAGTGGTGTCGGAGAAAAACAGCCCTCCAGTCAAGTCACTTTCCTGGATAGCAAACTGCCTGCGCTCACCAGGGTCTTTACCCCTTCTCTGGGCCCTTTAAATCCAGTCTTTCACTCAGGCTTCTAAAGAAGCCTTTTCCCCTAATCAGGGCTGAGGCCACTTTGCCAGTGACTGGTGGGAGAACCGGAAGCCACTCATTATTCCAGGCTGCAACCCCGGGACCATATAAATATCAGCCACATGCTGCTCCCTTCAATTAGTTACTGCTGCATCCTCTGGGACTCTTCCCACCAGGACCCTTTACCCTCGCACGTTACTTAGGGTTAAAGTTCTCAGGTCTTTTATTTTACAGGTCCTGTAAATGCAGCCAGTTGAACTCCTGTGGGCACAACATCATGATATTACATCAATGGTTGTAGCAAAGAGCATCATGCTATCAGAGTATCTGCAGTCAGTTCAGAGGTGTCCAGCAGTGAAAATCCCAGCTCCTTTTGCTTTGTCAAAGCCTCTCAGGGGTTTTCTCATAATACATTCCTCATACATGCTAAAAAGACTTCAGGATAAAATACACCCTTGTCTCACGCTCTACCCAGTGGGAAGCCACTTGCTGTTGCCTACTGATGTTCTCACTGTGGTCTGTTGTTCACTGTACAGACTTTTGATGAGTTCAATGAGATGGTTTGGAATCCTCATGTCTGCCAATATCCTCCAAAGATGGTCATGTTGGATGGTATCGAACGCTTTTGAGTAGTCAATGAAACACATGATCAATGGGTGATTGTTCTCCTTGCATTTTTCAGTGATGTGACAGATGTTCATGATCTGATTATATGTGCCTCACCTCTCTCTGAAACCAGCTTGTTGTGGTGGAAATTCTACTTCTATTATTATTTGTTTCATACATTCCTGGATTATATGATCCTGGATTATGTAGAGCAGAACTTTCCTTGTGTGTGATATCAGGGAAATATGACTGTTACTAGACTCTTATGTCTCCCTTCTTTGGTACTGGCTGAAAGATTCCCTTTGTCCAGTTGTCCAACCATCCATGCATCATCACAAATTTTCCACATGAAATCAACACCATGGTCGCCAATCTCTTAACAATTCTGGTGGTATGTTCTCTACCCTTTGTGCATTCCCAGGCTTCATTGTCATTACGTAACACAACACTTCCTCTCACAGGAGTGATGGCCCCAGCTCCATATTCTCTTTTTGTTTGTCCTGTACGGTGACTGTCTCTGATAAGGCAAACAGATTGGCACAGTTATCTCTCCACCAGCGTTTGATATCATCACCTTCAGTGAGTACTCTGCCATCAGAATCTTCAATTCAGTTTTATTGTGAAGGAAATGTATTGATAAGAAGTGTGACCACTCTGAACGTATCTTTTTTGTATTATTAATCCCTTTGTGAATCTCAAATTTGCTACTTTTGCCCTTACTTATTTGCTTATCTCATTTAATCTGCCTTTGGATATGTCTACTCAGTTCCTTGTACTCTCGCCTATGTTCTCCATTCTCCAAGCCATTCTTTTTCACTCTGCATTGTTTTTCCATGCCCTCAAACACCTTGATGAGGACACAGCAGCAAAATGAGGATAGACATATGGATAGATTTTAAGTTACAGGCCATAACTTTTATTAAAATGTAACACAGAGGAGGAGTGCTACCCACATATCACTCACACTCTCCTATACCAGGCATTTAATTGGTTCCAGTGTGGGGTTTACAGGGGTCCTTACCATATGAACCATAACTTGGGTTAGGGTCTTCTTAACCTTCCCCGAGGACTCAGCTCTCTCTGAGTCCTAGCACTCCTCCCCTATGAGGAGGAGAGAGGGCGCAGAAGGGTGAGGACCTCAACCCACAAAGGCCACAAGGTCTGACCCTATCCCATAAGCCCAAGGCCCACCACCAAAAGCCTATGTGCTTTACCACTGGAAACAGTTCATTTTATTCTCTTAACCACACAGGAAACCACCGACTGGAAGTTGTGACAAATAAACAACTCAACCCAAGTGCCTCAGTTAGGCACTAATTGCATTCCTACTTAACCCACTGTGGCTTGAAGGTGCTGTAAGAAAGGCAAAAAAAACCTCCCTGGTCCTCTGCCAATTGGTCCCATGGAGAAAAAAAAATCCTTCCTGACTTCCAAACAGGTGATCGGCTAGACCCATAGCATCAGTCAGGCCAGATGCCCATTCCTACTTCAGGGTAGGTAGGTTGGGGCTGCTGGATCAGTGCTGAAAGAGTCTCCACATGGACACTGCTTCAGGTTAAATACTGTGAGCTGAGGAATACTGGCCACTCAGCACCTCTTACCCTGCAGCTGACTAATGGGTGCCAGAGACTCCTGGGGGAGAAGGGGAGGAGGAACTACCTAGTGTCCCTTAGAGAGTGTTTGCCTCCGTCATTGCTGGAACTGTCCTCCTTCACCGCCAGCCCCATCAAGTTCCCCCACCCGCTGAGACGGGTGGGTGGCATTTCTCAGTTAAGCTGTGAGAGCTCAAACACTGACATTTTGGAATGTGTGCTTTGGTGGCTTCAGGCATGACAGCTTTCATTTTATTCTAAAGTTTGTTTGAGCTGATACAATAGACTTTGAATATTCCATGTGTTCACAGTACTTGTCACAACTTCTATGAGTAAAAATCTTATTTGCAAAAGAGAAAGCACCACAGATACTTATGTAAATACACATTGGCACAAACAGTCTGTACAGAAATGCTCATATGTCACCTCCATACACTTGGGATTGCAAGCAAAAGAGATAACAGATGCGAAGGAACAAAAATATAAAAATAAAAAGCAGCTGAAGTGAGGAGGAAGAGGAAGAAATGGAAAGTAGTCTTCCTTTATACTTAGACTGCAAGCTGTGTGAGGCAGGGATTATATTATACTTCTGTGTTTTGTACAGCACCTAGCACAAAAGGGTCCTGATCCATGATTGGGGCTCCTAGGAGTTACCACAACACAAATAAATAATAAAAACGAGAAAGAGACATGCTTGCAGGAACAGCAATGAATAGGGATATGTTTCAGAGGGGTAGCCAGGTTAGTCTGTATCAGCAAAAACAATTAGGAGTCCTTGTTGCACCTTAGTGACTAACAAATTTATTTGGGCATAAGCTTTCGTGAGCTATAACCCACTTCATCAGATGCACGGAGTGAAAAATACAGTAAGCAGGTAAAAATATACCTGCTTACTTGAAAAGATGGGAGTTGCCTTACCAAGTGGGGGGGATCTGTGCTAACGAGGCCAACTCAGTCCCATGAAAGCTTATGCCTAAATAGGGATATGTGACAGAAAATAGAGAACAGTATGTTTAGCCAATGCTCTCGATAACTATACGTAACTGTACATGGGATTATAATGAGACACATGGGATCAGGGGAGGCTCTATGATTTTTGCCGCCCCAAGCACAGCAGTCAGGCCGTGAGGGCGGCAGTCAGGCGGCTTCGGCGGCATTTCTGCGGGTGATCTGCCGGTCCCGCGCCTTCGGCGTAACTGCCGTCGAATTGCCGCCGAAGCCGTGGGACCAGCGGACCTCCCGCAAGCATGCCACTGAATCCGCCTGACTGCCGCCCTCATGGCAACCGGCATGATGCCCCCCGCGGCTTGCCGCCCCAGGCACGCGCTTGCTGCGCTGGTGCCTGGAGCCGCCCCTGCATGGGATAACAGAACTTTTCAAAGCCTTCTGTAGCCAGAGTCCTGGCACTAATCATACAAGAAACACACAGAAATGTCACTCTACATTTTATACATGGGAATGTCCACATATGTGCAAATGCAAAATATGTAACTGTAAGAAAAAGAGAAATTACTCTAGGGTCTGCTAAATAGCCAATAATTTTTGCTTACAGTAGTTTATTGCTTTCTCTCAACCCCAAACTTATACCCATGGCAGGGACATTATCAGGTATTTTTAAATCAGTGGTCCACGTGTATAGCAAAATACAGTGTTCTTTCTTGTTGAATAGAGGAATGGAAAAAGCTTACAATTCCTAAAATTCCCTAAGCAAAGTTATCTCCTGTTACTTCTCTTCCCATAAATTGCTCTCTCACTTTTTTTAGAGAATCAAAGCACCAGCGAAGTAATGAGGCCTTCCACTTGCTCACGAAACTTACGGTCATCCGATCAGGGAAGAAAAAATACCTGTTCGCTCATCAGCCATATAGCTCAATATTGACTCACAGATACAAATAGCCTAATGAAGAGTCTCAGTGAACAGGTGACTAGAAATCTATAGATTGAAACTGATTCACACAAAATATTCATTGAACATTTGCAAATAAGCACACATTCAAAGCATCATGGTCCACTGAGACAATTTGTGAATTGAAAAATGGGTTCAATTCACTGAACGAAGCATTCATTGTGACTTCTTCACCCAGCTAGTCACCACCATGAACCAATAAAGCTATCCTTATTACATCTTACCCCTTTCATTGATTCTAAGATTTGTAGATATTTCAATGTTTTAACATGACATGTTTCTGAACATTTTTTTTAAAAATTACACCATGATCATGCATTAAAATTAAAATATTTAAAACATATGAAACTGTTGGGTTCTTTGTAACAACATAGAGATCAACATTGTATTATAGAATAGGGTCATTTAGTAATTATTCGAAGTAATATTTGTGTTTTTTTCAAATATGCTTGAACAGACTTTCCACAAAATTATAGCTTCAGGGCTGAAACCAAGAGTGAGGAATTTGAACCCCAAAAGAAATAGTTTTATTGTATTGTTATGTTCCTGCAGACATAACAGAGATCCTACACACCATGTTTGGAGTGTATGCAAGACTGACTTTATTTCCTGCTTACACAGACCCTTACCTCTTTGCTCCATGCTCCCTAGTGGTCACTGTTATCATTCACAACTAACTCCACAGTTTCAATGAACAATCACTGATACAACATATAATATGTATCAGGCGAGATATTTCCAGTATAGATAAGGAAATATTAATGCTGTTATAAAAGGCAATGGCAAGACCTCATCTGGAATATTGAGTATAATTCTGGTCATCTAAGTCCAAAAAAGATGAATTCATACTGGAACAGGTATAGAAAAGGGCAACTAGGATGATAGGCTCCCCATTCTCCTTATCTCATGAAAGAAGACTGGAAAAGCTTGGCTTGTTTAACCTGGCAAAACTAGGGCTGAGTGGGGACATGATTGCATTGTATAAATATTTCAGGGGAAGAGAGGATAAAATAGCAGGGAGGGAGAAAAGGTATTTAAGATAAAGGACAATGTTGGCACAAGAACAAATGGGTAGAAATTGGCTATGAATATCTTTAGGCTGGAAATTAGAACCACCATGAGAGCAGTGGAACAGTCTTCCAATAGGAGTAGTGGGGAAAACAACTTAACTAATTTTAAGATGGAGCTTGATAAGTTTATGAAGAGGATTATATGATGGGAATTATTTGTGAAAATGGGGGACTGGACTTGATGACCAAAGAGGTCACTTCTTGTCTTATATTTCTAAGTAAGCAAATAAATTTGATATACACGTTGACAGGTACCTGTTACAAGAGAACACTACTCTGTTACAAAATGTGGCCTTTGCAAATTAGCCTAAATAATCATGAGAACTAAGTATTATGAACCCAATCTAGCTTCCATTAGAGAATTTAGTGCTGTGGATTGGCTGTGCAGAGGATCTGCAACACAATGTAAATGAGGATTTTTCCAGGACATTAGTAGTGTATAGGCTTTGTGTTGGCCCTGTGTCCAGGAGTAAGACTCATTCTGAGACCTCATTGTACTATAAACTATTCTATTAAAAACAACAACAACACAAAAATAAAAGGGGAAAAGTGAATAGGAGTAAGATAGCTAGAAGGGGCCCCATAAATCAGCAATGACACAGTGTTACAGAATGATATAACAATTAGGTATAACTGCCATTTAAGCTGAAGTAAGGGTACAGTCAAGCAATGCTATTTCTGCAATGAACAGGACTTCAGAACATGCCATAGAGAGTATGTGGGAGACAAAAAAGTAAAAAAATAATTTTGACCTAAAAGAAGAAATTATCTGGGTTCATTAGCTTCATTAGATTATTTTAACGAGAATCTTAAAATAGTATCCAAATTACAGAGTAAAGTTGTAGCCATCTTTTGAGGTGAGTTAGCTCTTCCATAATGGGCAGATGTGAGGGCAATAATAGATGTACTAGATCCTTTCTTTCCACAACAGGAGGGATGAGATCAATGAACAGATCTGGGAGGTAGGGATAATACTGTCCCCAATAATTTGGGAGATTCTTTTTTTACTAGCATCCACAAATTCATAATAAAAGGATAGTGTCACCCAATGATTGAGAAAAGAATGTTTTTCCTTACACTGTTTCCTGCACTCCTGGAAGATGGAACTATTTATTAAATTTGCTGTGGTCATGGAAAAGCTAAATACAATTGAAAGTGCAATCTCATGCACTTTAGCAACTTGAAGCAGCCAAAAATTCTAGATCTTACTATAGTGATAACTGCAAATATTCATTTGAAGAATCCTTTCCCAGGATTCCAGATATTTTTCTTTGGTCAGTTTGTGAAAGTTTCTGGTTGATATGTATATTCTTGACAATTTGCCCTTCAGAGTTTCCTCCTTCAGGATAGCACAATATCCTTAGGGAGACTGACAAAATTGTTTCAATCTTAGTTTCAGGGTAGCATAGTATTTACTTGTATTTGGAGCATTTTTATATAAAGGGGTTTCTAAAATGTATTGGTTATCATTTTTCTTTCCCTTCAAGACCTGAATAGTTGGACTTATGCCAGTAAGACAGCCTGGTAGTACAACAGAATTAATATAAAATACAGCGCCAGTAAAATAGTCTAAAATAAATTAAGAGATTTCTAATAATTTTCCTGTAAAATATGCAGCAGAATACACGGTGATATGGTGTAAAGGTTTCACTGGTCATTGTTTTGTATAACTTGCATCGTTCAGTCATGGCTTTACCACATGAGAGTGATGAGGTCATCACAAACTCAAGGTGATAAAAGAATGATATAGCACTACCAATATGTGTTCTCTCAGCATATATCATTACCATCATGGATGTAATATTGTATAATCAAAGGGCTCAAATCAGAGCTCACTTACCCTGACCTCAGGGAGGTCGGGAACCAGAGCCAAAATGTATAACTTAGCTCTGAACTGGAACAATAAATTCCAGTCCCTGACACTCACACTGTGGTGTGTGTGTGTGTGTGTGTGTGTGTATGTGTGTGTGTGTGTGTGTGTGTGTGTGTGTGTGTGTGTGTGAAAGAGGAAAACAATAAGAACAAATGGAGAAGATCAGGCTTGAATTTAGACAAAGATTTCTAATCATCAGAGGAGTGAAATTTTGGAACAGCCTTCTAAAGCAATGGTTCTCAAAGCCGGTCCGCCGCTTGTTCAGGGAAAGCCCCTGGTGGGCCGGGCCAGTTTGTTTACCTGCCACGTCCGCCGGTTCGGCCGATCGCGGCTCCCACTGGCCACGGTTCACTGCTCCAGGCCAATGGGGGCTGTGGGAAGCGGCGCGGGCCGAGGGATGTGCTTGCCGCCCTTCCCGCAGCCCGCAGCTAACTGCATCTGCTGTTAGCAAATATCCCCAATGGCTAGAGAAGGGACACTTGATGGGAGGGCTCTGAGTTACTAAAGAGCATTGTTTCCCAGGTGTCTGGCTGGTGGGTGTCGTCCATATGCTCAGGGTCTAACTGACTGCCATATTTGGGGTTGGGAAGGAATTTTCCCCCAGGTCAGATTGCAGAGACCTGAAGGGTTTATATCACCTTCCTCTGCAGCATCGGGTATGGGAGATTTTCTGATTTGAACTAGAGTAAATGATGGCGTCTCTGTAACTTGAAGTCTTTAAATCAAGATGTGAGGACTTCAGTTACACAGCCAGAGTTTATGAGCCTACTGCAGGAATGGGTGGGTGAGGCTTGCGATGTGCAGGAGGTCAGACTATATGATCATGATGGTCCCTTCTGGTCTTAAATTCTATGAATCTACAGAAAAAGAAAGGAAAAGATAGGGGAAAACATAACAGGAATTAAGAATATATACTACATCCAGCGGAGAGAGAGAGATGCTGTTATAAAATTAGCAACTGCTTGGCCCTGCTAAATGTACAGTAAGGGCTGTTGTGGGAAGTTCCTATTAAAGATCAACTGTGAACTGAAGAGTTAGAAAGGACCAGGAAATTACCACAGAAAATATTCCTGCAGCAGGGACAGCTTCTGAATTGTTCCTCTCTCTACCATACCTTAATAAATATAATTATGGTCTCACAGCATCAAACACCACCATTAAGGCTGCATCCTAATTTTCTGTTTTACAGGATCTATATCTTAGTGTCTCAATTTTTTTATGGAACTCTTTTTATACATGAAATACAAAAAGCGACTTTAAGTTTGGAAAGTCAGGTACTCAAACATGTGTTGGGCAGCCTTAACTTTAGGTGCTGCTACCTGCACCAGCTTTTTTTTTTTTTTTAACGTATATGCATTTACACATTTTTGAAATGGAGAATAGAATTAAATCTCAATGACTGAAGTATATTGGATGGAATATCAACAAAAAACCTCCTTTTTTCCTCCCTATTGACATATTACATTACACAATAAAAATATATAAGATGCCCATGAAAACGGGATATTGTCCATTTATGCCAATGTACTAAAGGTTCAAAACAACATATGGGTTACAAAACAAGCCACTGGATATTCTGGCATGCAGTCTAAAGCTGTAATCCTGCTCTGTCCAGGCAATCACTTATGCCCATGAAATCAAAGAAATTCTTTATGGATTCAGGGGCTTGACAGTGCAGAGCAACTTGCAGAATTGGGGCCTATGTGTGTTTTGAGTTTACATGAAGTTAAAAATAAGGTCCACATGCCTTCAATAATACACTAAAAATCTGATGAGTATCAGAGGGGTAGCCGTGTTAGTCTGGATCTGTAAAAGCAGCAAAGAATCCTGTGGCACCTTATAGACTAACAGACGTTTTGCAGCATGAGCTTTCGTGGGTGAATACCCACTTCTTCGGAGGAAGTGGGTATTCACCCACAAAAGCTCATGCTGCAAAACGTCTGTTAGTCTATAAGGTGCCACAGGATTCTTTGCTGCTTTTAAAAATCTGATGTTTATTTTGTAGTTCACAAGCCAGGCAGTTAGTAATAAGGCCTATTATCAGGCAAAGACAATATCAGCAACAGGTTTCTAATTAACTAATATTGTTTTTGTTGTTCAAATGGCTTTTTTCAGATATAACATAAAAACGTAGTGAATAAATCCTGAGGACCACAAGCTCCTATAACAATGAGATTTTTTCCGTATTTTGAACTTCTCTCTAGCATTTTATAATACATTCCTTCTTTCAATGTGTTACCCTCTCAACTGTAAATAATTTTGTAAATCCAAGCTCATCACTTGTAAATGTTATTATTTTGCATCCTTTTGCTCATGTCAGTAATAATTTGTTGCAAATAAAAGTCTGCTTGAATCAGAGAACAATTTATTTATCTACAAGGAATTGAAACATTGTGTGTGCAATTATGATGCTTTGGTAATACCAAGAATAGACTTGGACATGAACACTTTTATGATGGAAATGCAAATCCTGACAGATTTACCAACTCTAAAATTTCAATGATTCCCTAAAGTGAAGTTTAAAAATTCAATTTTCCAAATATATTATGTAGGAGTGCACTCTTTTGCAGCACTATAGGGCTCTGAAATGCCTTCCGAAAAATTAATATGAAAATGGGATCATCACTGTTATAAACTTCTGGTGTTTTATTAACCTCGTTATTCAACAAATATATCTGTAACTAACTCTCATAATTCCTATTATGTGGAGGTATGTTACATGAACTCTGTAGCCCAGCAGTAGCTAAATAATAATATGCAAATGTTATGTGCCATAGACTCAGTAAGTATTTTTAAGGTCCTCGGCAGATGCTTTGTCTTCTTTAGTGGGTCAGATGTCAACAGAGAATAATTGTTAGGCTATGCTAATAGAGTATCAGACCTTGTTAAAGGCAGAATGTTAATAATTGATGCTTAGAGCTCCAAGGCATTACAAAGTAATTATAATGAACAAGAACCTATGCATTATTTAGAAGATCTCCATGGGAGGCACTGATATGGATCTTTTAGATACCAATTCATCAAGAATGTACAACAGTAGGTGGGAACCACTTTTGGTCATAAATGATCTTGTATTTTTTCTAACATAAACTAAAGCTGGATCTGTACCGGGTCACCAAAATGAATAAATAAATCACTAGAGCAGGCATTTCAACAAAATCACTTATTTCATTGCTTTGCATGCACAACAAACTTAAAAGAGTATTTTAAGTGTATGGAAATCTATTTTCTGGCACACACATTTCAGATATAATTAACTACAAGTTGGAAGCAGCATTTACCTAGATTTCAAACTAATTATGTAACTGTGATAATCACTCTTTCAAAACAGCTGTTGTAAGTGGAAAAAAATGGTCAGTGGAAGGAACTACACTGATTTACACCATCTGAGGGTCTGATATATGGACCAGTTATTGCACAGTGAATAATCTTTCACTTTACACACTATACAAAACATTCTAACACAAGAGATTTGTAACTGACTTTGCAACCTTTAATTTCTAGGATTTTGATATGTATCAGATCAGCGTTGGCACTGACTGAAAATTTATGCTAATGATGGGCTAATTTCAAAAGGCTAAGCTTTGGTTTGGATAAGCCTCCAACAGTTTGGATATTTATCCAAAACCCTTGGTGTGGAATTCCATCCCTAATCCCTAGGCTCGAAGTACTACAAGGTCATCACTTTCAGAGTGTTTTGGTACTTCTGTTCCCAACCAAAATCAAGAGGCACAACATTTTATAGTAAGTTACCAGAACATAACAAATCCTCAAAGAAAGGATTACATTGACTGACTGACTTATTGACTACTGGTGGACTTGGTGGCAGGACTCCAGCTGAGTGAGTTGTTTTCTCACTGCAGGGTTTGGGAGAGGACACTCTTCAGTCAGACTGATTCTCTGACTCATCTTAAAAATACTGATTTCACAGTTTTCAACATTACTTATAAATACATTGAAAAAAACCAAAAGGAGGTTGTGAGAAGGGTCAGACAGCAGCATGACTGCAATGGTCTCATGATCCCAACCAAAGATTTGACTGTCCAAAGTTGGCTGCTGTTTGTCTTGGGAATGTTTTGGCTGATTATTGTACTTTTATGTCAAATCACTTGAAAAGAAATTAAATGCTAAGTCAGGCAGACACAGACACATATATTCTGATCAGCAGACAATCATCAGCTGCCAATTATGGCCCCAGTCATGCAAACATTTATGCATGTGCATAACTTTGCAATGTGATAAAGTTAAGCATGTGCATAATTGTTTGTATGATCAGGGCCTATGTTCTCTACATACAGGCATATGGGACTACCAGTAAAGAATTGCTTTGTTTTTTTAGCAAAAATGTTTTGGGGTTACCCTGGAGCAGGTTACAGAGAGGCAGCAAACTTGTTAAGAATGGCAGGAAACAGATGAGGACAGATGATATTGAGGTCTCAGTTCAGGATAGCATCCCTATTCAGGACAGTACTTAAGTACATTCTTTACTTCAAGCACATGGTTAAGCTCCACTGAATGGGAATCAGCTTAAGCATGTGCTCATGTACTTTCCCAGAAGGGAAGAGCTAAATGCTACAAACTGAGGCCCTGATTCAGTACAGTACTTAAGTACATGCCTAAATGGAGTTTGTCAAAGTGGTAAAATAAGCATAGCGAGCTGATACTGTGTTTAGTTAATAAAAGACAGTGACCGGATTTTTTAATGTATTTCCGTGCCAATGTTATGCATAGAGATGTTACATTTCACAACAGTTTGACATCAATTGATAAGTGATGAAGAGTGGAAAAGTAAAATTTCAGCAGAAGCCTTTCAGCTTTTCAAGAGATAACATCCAAGGACGGCAGAATAGCCTCAGTGGAAAAGCAACTGAAAGCCCCAACAATAGGTAAACATTTATCACTCTCAGTGAAATGTTATAGCAAACTAGCTATTTCTTTATGCTGGTTCTGAAGCAATCCAATGTACTTTGCCAATCAAGCAATATCATAGTGTCCGTTTGACTTCAGTAGGGTTTCATACGGGAGTGGAAGTCCTAATTCAGCTTGCAGCATCATGTCCTGTATTTGCTTTTTCTAATGTTGTTGTGACAGTATAAAAAAAAACCGTATACCATTTCATCAAGAGCATCCAGTCCTAATGTTAAATATATAAAAAAATTCTCACTACTGGGAACAAACATACACTAGTCATATTCAAAGCAAAATACGTTTTATTTTCATAGCCAATTTGTAACTGTTTCCATGAAAATAGAAGGCACCGAACTTCCATTTAGCTGAGAAAATCTATCTCATAAGCTCATTCTAGGAAAATGGTTTTTAAATTGTACCTAAAAATACAAGTATTATAGCTCTGCAAACATCAACAACAAAAATACCTCTGTTATTGTACTCTGTTCCTGATAGCTGCAGTTGTGTTATGCATTTTTATTGTATTTATCATTTTAAAATAAATGACGACAATTACATCAATATTAAACAAACCAAATACAATACAATAAAATGCAAAGTGATAAGGAACATCCAATTCATTTTCAAAATATCAAAGGAAATATATAACCAAGCAACTGGGTTTGGGAAATTAAGTTAAACAATGTATTTTGAAAGCTCAATAAACTTTTTTTAATTAAATAATAAGGGAACCCCCCTAGGATATTGCCTGCTTTAATACGTGTTATGACAAGGTGATTGAACATCTGGGGTTACTGTGCTAGGGTGACCATATTTCCCAAAGGGAAAATGGGACAACATGCGAGGTTGGCCCTTTCCCCTGCGGGGCTGGCCCCAGCTCTCACTGAAGGTGCCCCCCACCCAGAGTGTCACTGGTCACTCGAACCCTGTCGGCCCCATCGCTCGAGGTTGTCACTACTCATTGGTCACTCAAACCCTGCTGGCCCTCCGCTGGAGGCTGTCGCTGTTTGCTGGAACCTTGCTGGCCCCTGCACACACTGGAACACTTTCTCCCTCTCCCCTCCAGCCCAACCTCTCCCCTGCACGGGGCTGGCATCTCCGTTTGCCCCCTGCATGGATCTTCCACACTGCACCCCACTTTTCTGACAAAAGTGGGCATTTGTCCCATTTGCTCTTGCTAACTTTATCAGTTGACAAGAGCAAATGAGACAAATGCCCACTTCTGCCAAAGAAGTCGGGACGCCCGGGACAGGGCTTAAAAAAGGGACTGTCCCAGCCAAAACGGGATGTAGGGTCAACCTATACTGTGCCAAAACACCTGACACCTCAGCCTCTGACATCTCCTGGATGTCCTACCTCAGCTTTACACTGCTAGTTTTTTCTCCAATACCCTACTCTCTCATATTATTTGTCACTGAAAATACCCCCATCTACCTGATCATCAAGTCCATAACCTATAGTTCATTTTTAATTCCTCTCTCTCTATTGACACACACATCCAGGCTGTACATAAATCTTACTGCTTCCTTTCTGTCCAAACAATTAAAATTCTCATCCAGGCTCTTATCATCTCCCATTTTTATTACTGCAGTCTCCTCCTCTCTGGCCCCCTTGGTACTCACATCCTTCACATGCATTCCATTCAAAATACAGTTTCTAAGTTTATCTTCCATACATTCCATTATGACCCCATTGCTCTCCACTAGCATCCCTGTTTCAATGCAGCACATTCAAGTACCCATCTTAATATTCAAAGCCCTTCACAACTTACCCACCATGTTTCTCCTCTAGTATCATCATATTGTCACCGGCACCCCCGCAAACATGCACACTTCTTCTGATCTGCCAATGATTCTAAACTTATCTGACCATTTATCAGCTTCTTACTCAGACATTCTGTGCTTTCTTGCACACTGGCCCTTATACAAGGAATGCTCTCCTTGAACTGATCCCAATTCCATTACCCTCTTCTCCTCAAACACACCTCTAAATGACATCTACAAGAAATCAGCAAGATTGAGGGACAGTTTGGTATTTTTGGTACTTTTTTCTCCATGCAGATAGATAGATAGATAGATAGATAGATAGATAGATAGATAGATAGATAGATAGATAGATAGATAGATAGTCTTTTGCTCTTTACACTGCAAATAACCATGTTTACTAACTATACACAACATGCAACGACTAGCTACCGATGTAAACTTCTGCTCTGGCTGTGTTCTGGTAGCTTCTGAAAAGTAGAAGACAGTGAGTGCCACTAGAAGACTCACAGACTATTCAAAGGGATAATATCCAATTCCTATACACTACAATATTTAAATATGTTTTTACATAGATAGATGAGTCATTCTCTGTTTCATGAATTCTTAAACCATTATTGACATAACTGCCAATTATTCTTAAATGGCCAAGTTATTTCCAACATGGGTCATCCTGAACTGTATCAAAGACCAGAAATAACTAAACACTTGGCTTTGAAGATATTTTAATTAAAATGAAAGATATTCCATGAATATTTTATATAATGGAATATGGAAAATAGAGCACTATTGGTTATTATTAACCACAGAAAGACCATTTCCTTTTGGAATGGGTGAAAGGTTCCTAATATTTAGGAAGCAGAAAAGCATTAGTGTAATAATTAATTGTGTTCTTCCATATAGGGTAATCAGCTTATTATATCAAGTGAAATAAAGTGCTGAGTATGACTTGGATACAGTTTTCTTTGTCCACATTACACTCCTGATACATTTGTTAATATTTTTACACTTCTTAGAAATACTGCTCTAATATAATTAACATATGCACCTACACACACGTGTATACATATACACTGATGGAATAAATGTCCAGGAAATACCATGTGGGCATCAGGAGGCAGGTGGATGAGGCCGAAGGAGATGAGTCAGTGGTCAGAGAGAGGGAACTCAGCTAATGAGAGATCCATGAGAGAGCAGTGGCCACTCATCATAACGTTGAGTAAACAGCTATTTTGGTCAGTAGGAGTTGAAAGTCAAACATGGAGATGAGGACAGGGAAGCAGGAGGCTGAAGGAGAGTTGGTTTGGATGTTGATGTGACAGCTGAAGTTGCTAAGATTGAAAGTCAGTGGTTGTGATAGTGGAAGAGCGAGGTGATAAAATCATAGAGGAAGGTTGTCAAGGAGGCAGGGCCGGCTCCAGGCACCAGCTGAACAAGCAGGTGCTTGGGGCGGCCACTCGGGAGAGGGGCGGCACATCCAGCTATTCGGCGGCAATTCGGCGGAGGGTCCCTCACTCCCGCTCGGAGCGAAGGACCTCCCGCGGAATTGCCGCCGCAGATCGCGATCGCGGCTTTTTTTTTTTTTTTTTTTTTTTTGCTGCCTGGGGCAGCAAAAACCCTGGAGCCGGCGCTGCAAGGAGGAATCATGGGAGTGGTCATTTACAGCTATCTGAGGGGAAAGAGGTATAGAGTCAGAAGGAGAGTTGCAAAATCGAACAGAAAGGGTGGAAAGGAAGAGAAGAGATAGGTTGGAAGTGGAAGGAATGGGAGAGGGAAAGCCTGATTCCCCCCACATTACTTGGGGTTGTCAAAGGGTGAAGAGTGTGTGAAGGAGAGATCACTGTGAAATACAGTAACCGTAAGAGGGGGGAAATGAGATTGCAGCAAGAGCCAGGAGATGAAGGGAGTTCAAGGCAGGGGTGAAAGTAACTTCCATTTCTTACCGGTACAGTCGTATCGCAAGCAAACCACCTCTCCTACACACTTAACTTCCTGGAGTCCTTTGCATGACTTTGATATAGAAATTAAAGCTACTACTCTACCAATACTGTCTCTAATAAAACTTTAATATTGGAATAAAAGCCTGAAAAGTGAAAACTCACTCTGTCATATTTCTCTCCTCCCTCCTCTTCTGGCCAGGCTGAGGAAGGAGCCTAGGCTCAGCGTCTCACTTCTGCCTCACATTCAGCAGTGGCCGCAGCGCCTCTCCAGCTTGCTGCAGAGAGGAGGGGATTGGCTGATGGTGAAGCCCAGGGTTTCTGCATAACAGCTTAAACTCATCTTCAGCCGCGGGTCAACATGCAGGATTAGGGGCCATTTCTGGCATCCTTGTTTATTTCACAGTTGTTGGTGTGACCAAGGGGCAGTTTTTTCTGCCCTGGATCCAATACACAAATACAATGGGAATTGGCAACCATTCCCGAATTCAAGTCTATCCTTCCCCATCAGAAGATGGATGTGATGGCCAAACTGCTTGAAGATCCTCATTGAAATGTTACTTTTAAAAAAAAAGTTGAGAACGTGGTGGGAAGATGTGTCATGATGATCGGGGATTATTTTTGGCAAAGGAATTTTGCAAAAGCAATGAGAGAATCACAGGAAAAGCAATTAGCCTGATAGACAAAACCACAGAGATCAGAGGGAAGAAACTGGCTAGTTAGGGAAATTATCGTGCTGCCTTTGAAAGAAAACATAGTTTCCATTCCATCCTATTTATATATTGAATTAAACACCTGAAATATCATTAGGACATATGGGCGCAATCTCAAATCTCTTTCTGTTTTGTTTCAGTGTCCTGTGGAGGCTGAAATTGACAACATTTTCACTAAGTATCTTGTATATTTCAAGAAGGTTATTCTAGTTGTCCATCATTTACTTCTCCTTCCCCCTAATACTATCCACCCACTCTTGTATAGCTCCTTGTCCCCTGCCTGGCTGGCTGTGGTTTTTGCCTCCGTTACTTACTCCATGGCGGACCCAGGCTGGCACCGGGCGCAGCGGCAGCTGCTGGATCTCTGCAGGCAGCAGCCAGTGAGGGCCAGTTGCTGCTGGTCGGCAGCAGCTGCACTGTGACACATACACATACATACGGTCCTTGTGCCATTCCAGCAGCCGGGTGCATTCTCCAGGCGCTCAGTCCAGGACTCTGGAGTGGGGAGGATGCCGGTGCCCTTTTGATGGGTTGGGGGAGACAGTGTTTCCACGGCTAACACCTCGAGAACTTCTGCAAGAGGCAAGGTCTAGCTGGGCACCGCCAGCGCGTTTGTGGGCGCCCAGCTTTCGGGTGTCCCCAGGAAAACTTCCAGCCTCAGCATCTGCTGCTCTGCCAGGCTGTGGGAGGGAGCTGCGTACAGGAGCCGCCCGGCAGGGAGTGGAGGAGATGGAGGTCCGGGGGCGGCACGCAGCAGCAACACACACAGTGATGGGGGGTGGCGGGTGGGAGCTGCAGCTCCAAGGGAAACCCACAGCAAATCCTCCCCAGCCCCTGGCTCAGTCCTGGCACGTGGAAGATGTGAGTGGGGGCAAGAAAGGGGCATCCATGGGAGGGACTGGAGCAACCTTATAGAAATTCACACATTGGCCCATACAGCTGATCTCACTGCTCTCCCAGTTTTCGTGCCATGCCTTGAGATGAATGTGCTGCACATCGGACAAGCCGCTATTTCACATATGACATGGGATTCCATGGAGTATAAGGAGGTCCCACAAATGAAATGAATAGCAAGTCCGCCACATGACGAGTGGTAAGTGCAGTCCGTTTCACTGTAATGATGTTGTTCATTGCACTGAATCCCTTTCGCAGTCAGCATTGCTTGCAGCAAGGGTGTCCACTGCAAGGACGAGTTTTTTTAAGTTTACCAGGATTTTTTTTTCCTCCAGAAGCCTTGAATTCCACAAATCCCAAGTGTGTTTCCTCGTGATTGATTCTCAGTTGGTCAGCCAATGCTCTTATTTCCTTTTCTCCAAAGTGAGGATTCTCTGGATTCTCTTGCCATTTTTCAGGATTCAAAACCGACAATTTCTTAATTAAGTTCTTATAATCAGAATCCCTTTCTTCGCGTGTGCTTTGATCAGCTTTGTTTGAGGCAGTTGTGAATAGTTTTGTCCTCATGTTGTCAACGAATGAATTGAGATGAGTTGATTCCGGCGTTTTTTCCAGTGCCCTTTAGTTTGCTGTTTTGAACATCACGGATTGTTCAGCCTTCTGAACTTCTTCAGAGTGAACTCCTGGGTCTGTTTTTAGACTTTTGATTCTTTTGATGTATATTTACATTATGTTGTCTGCTTTTGGAATGGTCATGTCTCGTTCTTGTAACATCTCAGACAAGTTCCTCCATTCTGTCAGCACATCCAGCACTAAAGAAAGGTTTCTGATTAAATTTACAGAACAAAGCTTTGAGTGAAGTCCTTGAAATTTAAAAAGTTCACTTCCAACTCTCTACTGGTCTTGTGAGGCTGCCTTGAAGTGTTTTGCCAAAGCAGGGTATTTTTGCTAGACTGCACTGACTGCTCTCCATGTTAATGCCATCCACCTTAAATTGAACACTGCTGATTTTTTGAAGTACAATGTGTAATTCATTGGCATGAGCACTCAGTTCACGAGAGTTTTTTGGTGATTGACGGTACAACATATATAATGCATCCAAAAAAGCCTTAAAGTCATTTGTGCCTCCAGTGACTTCTAAAGCTTCATCAACAGCAAATTTCCAGTCTATGGTTGAGGCAATGCCACAATATCATGTTAGGAAAGTCCATTTGTAGTAGTTTTCCAACACCAGCTTTGACTCCTAACATCACATTTGCGCCGTCACTTCAAAAGCTGATCAACACTTCCAATAATAGTTCTTTAGTGAACTCACAATGCAGCAAGCATTTTAAAATTTCCCCTTTAATGGCTGCTGCTGTTGCACTTTGCAGCTCAATCAAGTCCAGAGGAAACGTAAGTGGCCTCATAAGTCCATCTGTACTGGCTTTTAAAAAAATATTGAGAGTCGAGTTTCCAGCGAGAGTAGTCGATTCATCAACAAGTACTGTATTTTTTGACTTATTATTGATGATTTTGTTGACAATTCTCTTTTGCATTTCAGTGGATATATGACTGATTATGTCTCCACAAACTGTTCTACCATGCAACAAAAGCCCCATTTCAATTCTGTTGATTTGCTGTAGGTCAATGTGGCTCTCGTAGTCACTGAGTGGTCAATTTGTTTTGGCAATGTAGTAGGGCTGTTCGGAATACACGAGCAGTAGTTTCAAATGCCACTTCTTCACTTTTAGCATTCAGATTAAGAAGAGTTTCTTCTTTAGCCATGGCTAGAATTTTTTCAGACTCCATGTGAGCTGCAGATTTCTTATGTTCATTTATTTTTTTGCGAAGGGAGGACAGCTCTGTCTCCTTATTCTTTCTGTAGCAGGATATTTCACAAGAGGCCCACGAGTTTGGAGAGATGTTAACCCCTCTTGTAGAATGCAGCTTCGAATCAGAAACATCATGACATACTATACACCCAAGTTTACCGCCCGAAGTAAAAAGCCAGCAGTTTTTATTTTTGAACTCCTCAAATTGCATTTTTGACCACACAGCAGGGTATGGTGGTGGAGTCTCTATTTTCTTACCCAGCAATTCAGCAGTTTCATTTGTCTCCTCTCTTTGTGGCAGCTGCCACATGACAAAGATGTAAAAGTGTCAGTGTTGTTTACCTGTGGATGATTAGTTTCAGCTTCTTCATTTGTTGCTGTTCTTTTTGACTGACAATCCCCCATTTCCTCCCTTTTACGTTTAAACATACCAATTAGGCTCTGTTGAACATGTATCTTCTTAGGAGGCATTTTTTCCCCACTTACTGTCCTCCTACTGTAAATTGTGCACCTGACAAGACTTGACCAATAAGAAGGAAGCACGCGCGGTTACCATGTGGCAATATGGCACTCAAAAGCTAATGTTTGGAACAACCACATGAATGTCTTCCTGTGAAAACAAAATCTTCTTGTCTTGCTTGACAGATCTATATCGCTCTCTCTGATCCATATATGTTCTAAATGTACATATATGTACAGTATGGATGAAACTCTCAAAAAAGATAGCTTTTCACTGTAGGACCAACTGCCCCCCTGTGACAGGACCCCATTAAGCAGCAACCCAATAGCTTGGTGCCCACAGACGTGCTGGTGGCACCCAGCCAGACCTTGCCTGTTGCAGAAGTTCCCGAGGTGTTAGCCATGGAAACACTGTCTCCTGCCCCCATCCCCCAAAAGAGCTCCGGCGCCCTCCCTGCTCCAGCAGCATGCCCAGCAGTGCCCCACCTAGACCCTCCCTATTTCCTAGCAAGTTAACAGATTTCAAGGATTGTTTAATCTCCCAGGTGCATAAAAGGGCGCAGGGGGCTCACCAATGGGTGACTAGTAGTAGGGTGAAGGAGAAGTGAATGAAGGACAACTAGAATAGCCTTCATGAAATATACAAGATACTTAGAGAAAATTTTGTCAATTTCAGCCTCCGCATGACACTGAAACAAAACAGAAAGAGATCTGGGATTGCGCCCATATGTCCTAACGACATTTCAGGTGTGTAATTCAATATATAAATTGGGTGGAATGGAAACTACTTTTTCTTTCAAATGCGGCACCATAATTTCCCTAAATATCCAGTTTTCCCCTCCGATCTCTTTGTGGTTTTGTCTATCAGGCTAATTGCTTTTCCTGTGATTCTTTCGTTGCTTTAGCAAAATTCCTTTGCCAAAAATAAGCCCCAATCATCATGACACATCTTCCCACCACGTTCTCCATTTTTTTTTAAAGTAGCATTTCAACAAGGATCTATCTGCAAGCCATTTGGGCATCACATCCATCCTCTGATGGGGAGGGATAGACTTGAACTCGGAAATGGTCCCCGATTCCCATTGTATTTGTGTATTGAATGCAGGGCAGAAAAAAACTGCCCCTTGGTCACACCAACAACTGTGAAATAAACAAGGATGCCAGAAATGGCCCCTAATCCTGCAGGTTGAACCACAGACAGAGCTGAGTTTAAGCTTTTATGCAAGTGCCCAGGGCTTCTCCATCAGACAGTCCCCATCCTCCCCGCTGCAAGCTGGAGAGGAGCCACAGCCACTGCTGAGTGCAAGGCAAGGATGAAGCGCCGAGCCTAGCCTCCTTCCGCAGCCTGGCCAGAGGAGGAGGGAGGAGAGAAATGTGACAGAGTGAGTTTTCACTATTCGGGCTTTTATTAGCTGAGTTTAAGCTGTTATACAGCCAAAAGATGTGAAAGTAAGCCGGTTCTGAATGCTTTGGCCACTTTCTTACCCATACACTGCCACATTTTTTTTTTTACCGGTACGCCATACCAGCCTGTATTGGCTTACTTTCACCCCTGGTTCAAGCTCAATAGGGAATGGACAGCAGAGATCTAGTGGGATGACTTGGGCCAATGACTATGCAAGGAGCAGCTGCCATCAGAGAGTATTTGCAGAAGCAGTGTCAGAGGGATGGATTTAGGTTGTGATGAGAGACAATAGATGAAGGGATCAAGAGATGATGGGGACAGCTGCATTCCGGAGGTAATAGGAAAAGAGGGGCAAGGTAAGGGGCAGTGTTGGGATGGGAATGAAATCTGAGGGAAGGCCCCTAGGGAAGGAGGTGGGGATGGAGACTGTGGGGATTAAGACAGGTACAGTGTTTGGGGAGATGTTGCTAGAGGCAAGGAGTAGTCTTTGGAGGATGTTGAAGTGGGACAGGGATATGTGTGGGTGAGAAATCAATGACGGAAGGGAGAGATCTGTTTGTTTGGACATGAGAAACATGGAGAGTAGAAGGATCAGGATATGGAGCTGATTGATGACAAAGTAAATGGGAAAGCTAAGTTTAGTATGAGGGTTAGAGCAGAGGGCAGTATGATGGAGAAGTAATGCCCGGTAGTGGGTTGGCAGGGAAATTAATTCGAAAAAGCTCAATAAATGCAGTGAGTGAGTCCAAATAAAACAACTGGAGAAAGTCCAGGAAACACAACTTAACTCACTTAAAACCATCTTCATTAAGTAAGAACACTCCACCAGAGAAGGAGACCTCATCATGGAATAGGCCACCCAAATACCCTGAGAGAATCTGCTTCAGTACAGGGGGAAAAAACAAACAAACCACGAACCACACTCCTCTATTTGACACCTATCATCCCACACTGGAACCCATATGGGGTATCATAAAAAAATACAATCCATACTCAGTGGGGACCCCATTCTGAAAGAAATCTTTCCTGAACCTTCACTTTTTACCTTCAAACAACCCCCCAGCCACACGATCATCAGATGCAAGCTCCCCACAGACCAAAATGCAGCAACTCAAAGAAGCACCAGACCCTGCCAGAACGACAGAGGCAAAACCTGCAGACATATCTCCACAGCTACTATGATCAATATCCCTCACAACACATCCTTCAAGATCCATATGTCCTACACATGCCTATCACATGTTCTGTTCATCAGCCAGTGCACTAAATGCCACAATAACAACTATGTGGGTGAAATGAGACAATCAAGTCACACAGAAAAATGATAAAAGACAAAAACTTCCTATCACCTGTGGGTGAACACTTTTCACAAAACAATCACTCCATAACTGACCTCTTAGTCCATGTTCTCAAAGAAAACCTGCACGACATCTTCAAAAGACTAGTCTGGGAGCTTATATTCACAACTTTGCTAGAAACTAAAAATCACGGACTCAGTAAAGTCATTGGATTTATGGTTTATTGCAACAATTTCTAATCCACTAACCCTCCTTTGTCCTATGACTGCTGTGCTGTGGTGTGCCCACTTCACCTCAAATGCTCTCTCCTTATGCTCAACAATCTGCTCCACCTTGTATTTGGCTGTGACACTCTGAATACCTTTCCCAGACCTGAAGAGCTCTGTGTAGACTTGAAAACTTTTATTTTACACCAGAAGAAGTTAGTCCAATAAAAGATAATACCTCACTCCCCTTGTCTCTAACTGGAGAAATAATCAGCCAAGACAGTAACAAGGTAGTGACAGAGCAATTAAATAAAGTGTATGAAGCAAAAGGCTGGCTGGCCAGTGAAAATGAGAGATACGGGGTGGCAAGTGGTGGTGGGGAGATAATCTGCAGTTACTATGGGAACACAAGCAGAGAAGTACAAGTGGGGTGATGTTATCAGAGGGTGGGACTGAGGCTGTGAAAGCTGCAGGGAGTCTTGGTGAAGGTGATGGCGGGGTGGGGACATTATATGGGGAAGGGGACAGAATGCCTCTTGTAGCATCCTCTTCCCTTCTGCGGTGCTTCTGGAAATTGCTGAGGGAATATATCCAAGCATACTCTCAGAGCCCGGTGAATAGTGAGGAAAATATTTGTTAACATTTTTGTAATTTCTTAATAGAATTCCATACCTTTGATTCAATTTAATTTCATTGTTTATTTATTTTATGAACGTTCCTGTGAGTGAAGCTTTGCTCATATGAATATTTGCATCTATTGTTCTGGCAGGGTCTGGTGCCACTTTGAGTTGGTGTGTCCTGGTCTGTGGGGAGCTTCCTTCTGATAATGAGCATGGAGAGGTTGGGGGGTTGTTTCAAGACCAGAAGTGGGGGTTCAGGAAATATTTATTTCAGGAAATCTTGGATTGTAGTTTTCTGTTGGAACTCCATAAGGGTTCCAGTGTGGGGTGGTAGGATTCAGCATGTGTCCCTTACAATATATGCTAACTACTTATGCTAAACAATCTGTTCCACCTTGCATTTTGCTGTGACAGTGGGAGTTGCCTCCCCAGACCTGAAGAAGAGCTCTGTGTGTCTTAGAAGTTTGTCTCTCACCAACAGAAGTTGGTCCTATAAAAGATACTGCTTCACCCACCTTGTCTCTCTAATATCCTGAGACTGATACAGCTATAACTACACTGCATGCTTGAACAATGACATTATAGCAGTAGGAATATACTACCAACCACCTGACCAAGATAGTGATGGTGATTGTGAAATGCTCCAAAAGATCAGAGAGGCTATAAAAATAGAATAATTAATAATAGGGGATTTCAACTATCCACACATTGACTGGGTACACATCACCTCAGGACATGATGCAGAGATAAAGTCTCTAGACACCATTAGTGAGTGCTTCTTGGAACAGCTAGTCACAGAACCCACAAAGGGAGAAGCAATTATTGATTCAGTCTTAAGTGGAACAGGATCTGGTACAATAGGTGAATATAACTGAACGGCTCAGTAATAGCAATCTTAAAATAATTAAATTGAACATATTTGTGGGGGAAGAGGGATACTAAAGAAACACACCACAATAGCATTTACATTCAGAAAGGGGAACTCTACACAAATGAGGAAGCTACTTAAACAGAAGCTGCATAGTAACTTTTAAAAACACCATAAGAGAGGCTCAAATTAAACATATATCCCAAATAAAAAAATAGTGATAGGACCAAAAAATGCCACCTTGGCTAAACAGCAGAATAAAAGAGGCAGTTAGAGACAAAAAGGCATCCTATAAAAATTGAATATCAAATCCTAATGAGGAAAATAGAAAGGAGAATAAATTCTGGCAAGTCAAGTATAATTAGGCAGTCCAAAAAAGAAAGTAAAGGGCAACTAGCAAAAGACTTAAACACTAACAGAAAAAAAAATAAGTACTTCAGAAGCAGGAAGAATGCCAAACAAACAAAGTGGCCACTAGACTATCAAGGAACACTCAAGGAAGACAATTCCATTGCGGAGAAGCTAAATGCATTATTTCAATCAGTCTTCACTGCAGCGGACGTGAGAAAGATTCCCAAACCTGAGCCATTCTTTTTAGGTGACAAATCTGAGGAACTGTCCCAAATTGAGGTGTCAATAGAGGAGGTTTTGGATCAAATTGATAAATTAAACAGTAATAAGTCCCCAGGACCAGTTGATATTTGCCCAAGAATTCTGAAGGAACTCAAATATGAAATTGCAGAACTACTAACTGTGATATATAACCTATCACTCAAATCAGCTTCTTTACCAAATTACTGGAGGATAGACAACGTGATGACAATTTTTAAAAAGGCTCCAGAGGTGATCCTGGCAATTACAGGCTGATAAGTCTAATTTCACTTCCAGGCAAATTGGTTGAAACTACAGTAAAGAACAGAATTATCAAACACATAGATGAACATGATTTATTGTGGAAGAGCCAACATGGCTTTTGTAAAGGTAAATAATGCCTCACCAATCTATTAGACTTCTTTGCACGGGGTCAAGAAACATGTGGACTAGGGTGAGCCAGTGCATATAGTGTACTTGGACTTTCAGAAAGCGTTTGACAAGATACCTCACCAAAGGCTCTTAAGAAAAGTAACAGTGATGGGATAAGAGGAAAGGTCCTCTCATGGATCAGTAACTGGAAAAAAGGGTAGGAATAAATAGTTTTCAGAATGGAGAGAAATAAATAGTGGGGTCCTCCCAGGAATCTGTACTGGGACCAGTGCTGTTCAACATATTCATAAATAATCTGGAAAAAAAAGGTAAAGAGTGAAGTGGCAAAGTTTGCAGATGATACAAAGTTACTCAAGGTAGTTAAGTCCAAAGCAGACCGTGAAGAGTTACAAAGGGATCTCACTAAACTGGGTGATTAGGCCACAAAATGTCAGATGAAATTCAATGTTGATAAATGAAAAGTAATGCACATTGGAAAGTGTAATCCTAACTATACCCGCAAAATGATGGGGTCTAAATTAGCTGCAATCACTCAAGAAAGAGATCTTGGAGTCATTGTGGATAGTTCCCTGTGACCGGAGTCCTGGAGGAGATAACTGAGGTCACTCTATTAGGGTGAACTGCAAAGAATGGGGCAGGCAATCCCCAAAGCTGATGGATATTCCAATACTTAGATTTACCAAGCCAGCCTCAAACAGCTTCTATTATACTTCACTGGTTACCTAGAAGCCAACAACACAGTTCCCTTAAAGCAAACCAACCTTAGGCCTCCACCCAGAAACCCAAGTCAAATATGATGAGGATTACTGAAAATCTTATTCATCATATAAAAAAGTTCTACCAATCCCAAAGGATCGGACACATTACCTCCCAGGTTAATGAATATTCCAGATATTAGCCAAATACACACTTGCAGTCAATTCTTATTAACTAAACTAAAATTTATTTAAAAAGAAAAGATAGAGAGCATTGGTTAAAAGATCAGTATACATACAGACATGAGTACAATCTTGAGATTCAGATTCATAGCAGAAATGGTGAGCTTTGTAGATGCAAAGAGTTCTTTCAGAAATAGTTCATATATTATAGTCCAATATTTATATTCAGGGCGGTCCATTCAAGACTGGGATCTCAGTCATTATGGCTTAGGCTTCCCCTGCATTAAGCTTCAAGCAGATCTGAGATAAAAAGTATTGGGACACAAACATCTTTATACAGTTTCAGGCCTTCTTTTGACAGCTTGGAGTCCTTCGGCGAACAATAGGCATTCATGGGGACTTTGAAGTGGACCTATTTCCTAAGCATCGCAGGTATCCACACAGATTAACATAAGGCAATTGCCTCTTATTCCACCATTCGCAGATGATTTGCTATATATTTCAAAGAGAGATGAATACAGCGATATCCTGTGTTTACAGTTCATTTAAATGTTAAGATCTCTGAATTAACAGAATACAGCATAGACAGGGACTGTTTGATTACATTGTTGACCTCTACCAATATATATGTAAATACACAAAAACGCAAACATTATCTACCCATATGTTTTTAAGGGTTGAATTTGAGTCATTTATCCTGCAGGATGCTTAACGCTTTCTGGTCATGCATCACATTCCCTAAAAACATCTGTTCAACGTGCACCAGCCATCAAAAAAGTGAACAGAATGTTTGGAACCATTAGGGAAGCGATAGATAATAAGACAGTAAATATGATAATGGCACTATATAAATCAGGGATCGGCAACCTTTGGCATGCGGCTCGCCAGGGTAAGCCCCCCGGCAGGCCGGGCTGGTTTGTTTACCTGCCATGTCCGCAGGTTTGGACGATCGCGGCTCTCACTGTCCGCGGTTCGCCGCTCCAGGCCAATGGGGGCGCTGGGAAGTAGTGGCCAGCACATCCCTCGGCCCACGCCGCTTCCCGCAGCCCCCATGGGCCTGGAGCGGCGAACCGCAGCCAGTGGGAGCCGCGATCGGCCGAACCTGTGGACGTGGCAGGTAAACAAACCGGCCCGGCTCGCCAGGGGGCTTACCCTGGCATGCCGTGTGCCGAAGGTTGCCGATCCCTGATATAAATTCTTCAATACTGTGTGCAGTTTCGGTTGCCCCATCTCAAACAAGAAATATTAGAAATGGAAAACATACAGAGAAGGGCAACAAATATGATTAGTGGTATGGAACAACTTCCATATGAGGAGAGATTAAAAGACAGGAACTGTTCAGCTTGAAAAAGAGACTACTGAGATAGGATCTGATAGAGGTCTATAAAATCACAAAGGCATAGAGAAAGTGAATAAGGAAGTGTTATTTGCCCCTTCACATAACACATGAACTAGGGGCCACTCAGTGAAATTAATAGACAGCAGGTTTAAAACAAACAAAAGGAACTACTTCTTCACACAATGCACAGTCAACCTGTGGGAACTCATTGCTAGGGGATGTTGTGAAGGCCAAACATATAACTGGGTTAAAAAAAGAATTAAACAAGTTCATGGAGGATAGGTCCATCAATGGCTATTAGCCAAGATGGTCAGGGATGTAACCCTGTGCTCTGGGTGTCTTTAAGCCTCTGACTGTCAGATGCTAGGAGTGGATGATAGGGTGGATCATTTAATACATTGCCCTGTTCTGTTCATTCCTTCTGAAGCATCTGGCATTGGCCACTGTTGGAAGACAGGATACTGGGCTAGATGGAGGCCATTCTTACATTTAAAATCACAGTGCCTGTCTGTGGCTGAGCTGGGAATAAACCCAGATGTCCAGTGCCCTATATATTAGACTTCATTGCCTCTCTGAATCAGGCTCAAATGAGTCACATTCAAACAGTATAGTGGTATGGTAAATTTAACTTAATGAATGATGTTCTCCTGCAAAAATTAATAGTTTTTGTTTTACTGTTTGTTACTTTTTGCTGATTTAAAGAACTGCTAAGTGAACAAGTCAACTATTTAAACAGTGGAAAGGTTTTTTGTTTTTTTTCTTTTTATTCCCAAAATCCAGAATGTCACAGCCAGCGATCATTGCTAAGTGGAGTGTAATGTTTGAGACATTACTTCTGCTATGGTTTGTGCTACAGCTAATCCTATCTTTTACAAAAAGAGCAGGTTGGCAGTGCTCTGAATGAATACTGACCTTAGACATCACTTCTAAAAAAATCAAAAAGCTTTTCCTTTCTTTTTTCCTCACAAAGGTATACTAGGGAGTAGCCTGGAAGAAGTATAGATCATGTGAATATGATTTTTGAAGTAATGGAACATTCTGTCACCTTTATCCATCTGATTACATTTTAAGGCAATGTACGCTCAGAGATGGGCTTATAGACCAACACTAAAGGGGTAGAGGGTCAATTCCTGGAGCCATAGTGACAATGTACCAGAGGAGAATAGCTTACTTGAGATCAGTGTGGGCTAGAGGATCAAAGCATAGGGAAAAAAATAACTATCAGGTCTACTGAGCTGTTGAGTGAACCTGAAGGAGAGGTGGTTGTGCCTTAATACAGAAAATTAGTGTCAAAATGCAAGAAATGAAGATCACAGCAGTATCACCAATAAAAGAAAATTCATATGAACTAAGGGCTTGTTCCAGACTGATGTTCAGCACCCAGAACTCCAATTGACTTTGAGAGTGCTCAGCAGCTGCTAGTGTCTAGACTAGAGCTGGGCAATTTTTTTCAGCAAATAGTAAATTCACTGGAAAATGTAGTTTTGGGGTTACAAACTATTTGAAAATTCAGGTCAAATTTAGCAAATAGCTTTGACTGAAGAATGAGGACAAAATTTCAAAAAAGTAAAAACTGTTCATTTCAATATCTTCAACATGAAATATTTTGACATTTCATTTAGAAAATGTTTCATTTATAATTTTTTTTGTTCGACAAACAAGTTTCTGCAGGCTTTTCACTTTGGTGAGAAACAAAAATGGAAAGATTCTGTTTCAATTCACAACTAATCAATTCCCCCCCCCCCCCCCCCCCCCCCCCCCCCCCCCCCCNAATATCCATTATCTGCTCAGCTGTAAGTCAGACACTTTAAAAATCCTCACGAGACATTACTTCTCCTATAAGATTCCTCCCTGAGTGTAATTTTTAGTTGTCATTAAAATCTGAAAAAAGCTCTTCGCTCTCCTTTCTATGTTAAATTTTTACCACATAGCATGTCTACCAGACATAGCCTTTATATTTAAGTCTTTATAATCATCTCCAGAGGAATGAATTTGAAAAGCTAATCTATCCTTAGTAGCCCAATGCATGAAGAAGAGTTGATATGAAAAGAGAAGATACCAGATCTTTCATTACCATTTTGTCATTAGCGTTCATTAAGCAAATAACAAAATCTACATATACATTATTTTACACAAAACTGATGGCTCACTCTATAGCACTCATTGCTGCTGCACATCCTTTTTTGTCCTTTGTCTTAGGGTTTTTTTTCAACTTCACTAGTTATACAAGTCAGTCCTCATTCCTATCAGACTTGCTTAGATACTAGAGTAAGGGGCACACTTGACCCCTTAAACAGATAAAGTCTGACAGCTGCCCTTCTTGGTTGATATATGGGGGATTAAACTGGGGATGTCCAGGGCTAAAAGCATTAGCTACTACAGCTTGAGATAAAGAGTCAAGGCTCCATATTTTTAGGCTGTAACAACTCATATCCTTTGTGAATTAGCACAGATGGGAACATATATTTAAAACTTTTAATAGGTTACACAGATCTTCCTGAATCTACCCTCAGAACCAAACACCATGCAGGGCTAATAGTTTCAACCATTTATTCAATAACCATAATTAAAGGAATATACGATATAGAAAAGTAGAGTCAGATCCACAGCAGGTGTATCTGGACCTATGACTTCACATATTAACAATTCCCAAATACACAGAACTTACTCACTCTTTGGCTATATGGCCTTGAATGGGTAAATATGAGACTCCTGAGCCCTTAGAGCTATTTTTCCTTGAACAGGGCATGGAGTGATGGCACCAACCTGATGAAATCAAGGCCATTCTTTGCATAACAGTTTCACTTAGGAAGGTTTTCTACTTGGCTAATGTGCTTGTTAAATATGAATTGACTCATAAGGGCTCTTTAAATCTACAGAAAGTGAAAAGGGAACTGAGCATAAAAAGGGAAGTGATTCCTGCCTAAGATCAATTATGGTCAGCTGTTCCGATGGGGAAATATTGAGCTGCAGCCATCATTATCCCACCTCAAAAGTAACTAATCTAAGTCGTTATTGGGAACAAGTCTATTGGGATATTACATTATATAAGCTGTTTTCAGTTGTATTATTTTTTCTTTTATTACATTGCTTTTTACACAAATATATTAAGAAATTGCGTATTACAGAATTGCCCTAACTCCTTCATAACAATAACCATACCAACCCGAATCTACAGGAACCTATTATAGGGAATTCATTAAAATATGTTCTTAATAGGTCATCAGTGCTCTAGCCCACACTCAGAGAATGCTGCATGGGCACAGTTTTAACCAACTGCTGACAAAACACCACTAATACTGTAACCACACTAAAGCCATTTACAAAACAGGGTGGCTTAACCATCACATGTGAATAGCTTTCATGTTCCTATCCATGTTTATATGAATGGGGAAAAGTAGCCATTAGGGACTTACCCAGTAAGTACTAATTTAGCTATATACTTGCAAATTAGCAGCTGCGTAGTCAGTGGTAAGCCTTCTTTATATGCATTCAATAACACAGTGCCCTGCTATGCATTTATTGGAGCTCTGTCAAACATACCATAATAAAAAGCATACAGGGAGAATAAGCTTATGGCAGAGGCAAAGTGAGGATGAAGATTGTTGTGGCCTCTGTATTTGTTAAAAATGACTTTGTGCATCTGTAACTAAGACAACATAAAGGCAAATCAAATCTCTGACTCTATTCTGTGTCTCAGTTCCACATATGTCAAATGGGGATAACACTTCTCTACCTCACCAGCTGTTACAATAAAATCCATTAATGTTGGTGTGATGCTCTGACACTACAGTCATGAGGTGTAGTAAATACAATCATAGAGATAATGAGGAGTCCGGTGGCACCTTAAAGACTAACAGATTTATTCGGGAATAAGGTTTCGTGGGTAAAGACCCGACAATCAGGGTGGATTGAATTGGCCCTGTCAACACTGGTTCTCCACTTGTAAGGTAACGTCCTTCTCTTCATCTGTCAGTATAATAATGCCTGCATCTGTAATTTTCACTCATGCATCTGAAGAAGTGGGTTCTTTACCCACGAAAGCTTATGCCCAAATAAATCTGTTAGTCTTTAAGATGCCACCAGACTCCTCGCTGTTTTTGTGGATACAGACTAACACGGCTACCCCCGATACTTGAAATCATAGAAATGTAGGATTGGAAAGGACCTCAATAAGACATCTAGTCCAGTCCGCTGCACTGAGGGCTTGTCTACATTTACAGTGCTGCAGCTGCATCGCTGTACCGCTAAATGAAGATGCTACCTACACCACTGGGAGAGATTCTCCCACAGGTGTAGGTACTACACCACCCCGAGAGGTGGTAGCTAAGTTGACAGGAGAAGCCCTCCCATCAACTTAGTGCTGTCTACACCTGGAGTTTGGTCAGTGTAACTGCTTTGCTCAGGGTTGTGCATTTTCCACATACCTGAGTGACATAGTTATACCAACATAATTTGGTAGTGTAGACCAAGCCTGTGGCAGGACAAGTTATTATCTAGACCATCTCTGACAGGTATTTGTCTAACCTGTTTTTAAAAAACCTCTAATGATTGAGATTCCACAACCTCCCTAGGTAATTTGCTCCAGAGTTTAATTACCCTGCCAGGAAGTTTTTCCTAATGTCTAACCTAAATCACCCTTGCTGCAATTTTAGCCCATTGCTTCTTGTCCTGCCCTCAGTGGTTAAGGAGAACAATTTATAACCTCCTCTTTATAATAACCTTTTATGTACTTGAACAATGATATGTTCCCCCTCTGTCTTCTTTTCTCCAGACTAAACAAACACAATTTTTTCAAATTTACCTCATAGGTCATGTTTTCTAGACCTTTAATCATTTTTGTTGCTTTCCTCTTTTCCCTAAATGTGGTGCCCAAAACTGGACATAGTACTCCAGCGGAGGCCTTTTCAGTGCCGAGTAGAGCAGAAGAATTACTTCTCATGTCTTGCTTACAACATTGCTATTAATATATACCAGAATGGTGGTAGCTTTTTTTGCAACAATGTTACACTGTTGACTCATATTTATTTTATGATCCATGATATCACCCACACCCTTTTCTGCAGTACTCCTTTCTAGGCCATCATTTCCCATTTTGAATTTGTGCAACTGATAATTCCTTCCTAAGTGTAGCACTTTGCATTTGCCCTTATTAAATTTCGTCCTATATATTTCATATCATATCTCCAGTTTGTCAAGATCACTTTGAATTCTAAATCTGTCCTCCAAAGCACTTGCAACCCTTCCCAGCTTGGTATTGTCCACAAACTTTATAAGTTTGCCATTATCCACATCTAGGGTGACCAGACGTCCCGATTTTATCGAGACTGTCCCCATATTTACTTGTTTGTCCCGCGTCCCGATATTTTGCCCCCGGCACACAGGCGGAGGGGGCTCGTGCCCCCCCTCCCGAACTCTGCCCCGGCCCCGCCCCAGACCCGCCCCGACTCTGCCCCTCCCTCCCCCATTGGATCCCTCCCCACATTCCCACCCTTGCTCCGCCCTCAGCCCCGCCCCCTCACTGCCCCATTGGATCCCTCCCCAAATCCCTGCCCTGGCCCCACCTGTTCCCCAAGCATGCCGCATTCCTCCTCCTCACCCCTCCCTCCCAAGCTTGAGCTAATCAGCTGTATGGCAGCGCAAGCGCTGGAGGGAGGGGGGAGAAGCAGGACGCGGCCCCCAGCTCAGGGGAGGTGGAGGCAGAGTGAAGGAGAGCTGGTGCGGCTTGGCGGGGCTTGGAGCTGCCGGTGGGTGCTCAGCCCCCCACCAATTTTTCCTATGCTCCGGCGGCTCTTGTTTTAAGGGTTTTTTTTGTTTGTTTTTTTGCTTTTTGCTCTTTTTTTTTGTTTTTTCCTCCGCCGCCGGCTCTTGGGTTTTTTTGTTGTTTCTCCGCTGGCACTCCCCCCCCCCCCCCCCCCCCCCCCCCCCCCCCCCCCCCCCCCCCCCCCCCCCNGTCACCCTATCCACATAATTGATAGACGGACTCTCCTTTCTTAGTTTGTATTCTGACACTCATAGTGAATGCTCTATACAAAATATAATTTAAGTCTATAACCTAATGTTTGGTAGGTTTAACATCAGATAACAGTATTCTCAGACATACAAGTATTACATTTTTTAAAAAAACAAAAGAATGCTCATTATGCTGTTGTATATCTGTGGCTCATACTTGTTACAGAGCATGAGGCCCACTGAATTTCATCCAGTGAGCACAGAGAACTAGGGTAAAGAAATAATTGCATGGCATTTGTACAGAAATATGGAAGATCAGTTCTTATAGTAAGTTTATACATATGTATGTGACTTACCTAGTAGTGTTCTAGATATTAGAATACTATTATGAGATGATAAAAACTTAAATACTGACTATTAGAATATTAGATTATAAACAGCTATTGAGGACTATTTGGTTAGTAGTTTTTTAACTCCCCAGCTAATTTAGGGAGTTGTATATCTTTCTGTAAATCCCTGTTTTAACATATAGATGAATTCACTTCTGTTACTGCCACAAAGGCTTTGTCTGGGCATATTAAATCATGTTCTGGCAATTACCTGGAGCTGGGTTAACTCAACTTTGAAGAGCTTGAGAGCTACTGCTTTGCTGACTAGAGTTACAAAAAAGCCACAATATAATTATGGGATTATTATCCTGGGACTCCTCACATTGCATTGAGATAACTGGGTTGTGATTTCACCTTAGAGTATAATCACAAACTGATGCAACACCAAACATATTGCAACACTATATCAGCGTGAAATACTGCAATTAATTTATCAGTCAATGAATCTGTACAATACAGAATACATTCTCCTTCATGACTCGCTCTCTGGCTGCAAATGGGAAAGTTGGAGTGTTTATTTTTCTCTGCCCTCTACCACGCTTCTCTACTAATGTGAAGGTAGAGCAGAGATAGCAGCATCTCTGGTCTATTTTCTCATCGTTGCCATCACTGTGTTGATCATCATGCAGAACAGGGAGCATTCTTATGTTTAGTGCTCTGCTTATTGCCCTGGCAGAGCGAGGGGAACTATGATCAGACCATTGGTCTGCACCTGTGGAAAGTGGGTGTGAAATACTGCGAAAAAGAACAACAATGGTACTGTTCTACACCCACTTTGCATTCACTTTACATAAGATGCTGAGGTGAAGCAGGCCCATGGACTTCACAAGAGACAGTTACAGGACCAACAAAAGGCTGAATGGGTGACTGTAGAGGTACATGCTGAGTATGCAGAGCTCTAGAAGCTAAAATACGGTTGCCGTCATTGGGAACTATCAAATATTGCTTTCATTTATTAAAAACTAAAAGTACAATTCATTTTCTATAACTCATTCACAAACGTCTCAGTTCTACAAAGTAAGAAAAGTCTTATACTTTATTTCTTCTTCAGGTCAGTAACCATTTTATGAGTCATGCCAATGTGCTCTATGGCACTATTCCAACAAAAACGATGACAACTTTAACAGCCCCTGGAGAACAGACTCCCTGATGATTCACCAGGTATTCCAACACTTAGTTCTAAAGACTACAGTAATAGAGATAAAAGTTTTCAAGCATTTTTATTAGTACAGAATATCTGTACCTGGATTTGAAAGACCATAAAAAAGGCTAGAAACAAAAAGACATCCTTAAAAACCAGGGTGACCTGATAGCATGTGTGAAAAATCAGGATGGGGTGGAGGGCAATAGGTACCTATATAAGACAAAGCCCCAAATATTGGGACTGTCTCTATAAAATTTGAGCATCTGGTCACCCTACTAAACACTGGAAGTCACATCGTACTCAGGAAAATAGAAAGGAACATAAACTCTGACAAGTCAAGTGAAAAAGTATAATTATAATCAGGTCAAAAAAGAGTTTGAAGAGCAACTATCAAAAGACACGAAAACTAAAACAACTTTTTTTTTTATGTACACCAGAAGTAGGAAGCCTGCCAAACAATCAGAGGGGTCATTAGACCATTGAGGCGCTAAAGGAGCACACAAGGAAGAAAAGGCTGTTGAGGAGAAGCTAAATGAATTCTTTGCATTAGATGTGCAGAGGATGTGTGGGAGATTTACACACTGAGCCACTCTTTTTAAAAAAAAAATCTGAGGAACTGTTTCAGATTAAGGTGTCAGTAGAGAAGGTTTTGGATCAAACTGATAATTTTAACAGTAATAAATCATCAGTACCAGTTGGTATTCACCTAAGAGTTCTGAAGGAACTCAGATATGAAATTGCAGAACTACTAACTGTGGAATGTAAACTATTGCTTAAATCTCTCTGTGTACCAGATGACTGGAGGATAGTTAGTGTGACACCAATTTTTTAAAAAGGCTCCAAAGGTGATCTTGGCAATTACAGGTCAGTAAACCTAACTTCAGCACCAGGAAAACTGGTTGAATATATAGTAAAGAACAGAATTATCAGACACATAGGTGAACATGATTTGTTGGGGAAGAGTCAACATGACATTTCTAAAGATAAATCATGCCTCACCAATCTACTAGAATTCTTTGAGGGGATCAACAAACATGTGGACAATGGTGATCAAGTGTATATAATGTACTTGGACTTTCAAAAAGCCGTTGATGAGGTCTCTAACCAAAGGCTCTAAAGAAAAGAAAGCAGTCATGGGATTATAGGAAAAGTCCTCTCATGGACCAATAACTGGTTTATAGAAAATAAACAAAGGGTAGGAGTAAATGGTCAGTTTTCAGAATGGAGAGAGGTAAATAGTGGTGTTCCCCAAGGAGCTGTACTGGGACCAGTGCTGTTCAGCATATTAATAAGTGATCTAGAAAAAGGGTGTCAAGTATCAGGGGGTAGCCGTGTTAGTCTGTAGCCACAAAAACAACAAGGAGTCCGGTGGCACCTTAAAGACTAGCAGATTTATTTGGGCATAAGCTTTCGTGGGTAAAAAACCCACTTCATCTGATGCCTAAGAAAGCTTATGCCCAAATAAATCTGTTAGTCTTCTAGAAAAAGGGAAAAGTAGTGAGGTGGTGAAGTTTGCAGACGATATAAAATTATTCAAGATAATTAAGTCCAAAGCTGACTGCGAAGAATTACAAAGGGATCTCACTAAACTGGGTGACTGGGCAAGAAAATGGCAAATGAAATTCAATGATGATAAATGAAAAGTAATGCACATTGGAAAACATAATCTCAACTATACATGTAAATGGATGAGGTCTAAATTAGCTTTATCCCTCTTGAGAGACTGAGGGTACGTCTATACTACCTGCCAGATCTACAATGCCACTATATAAATCCATGGTATGTCCACACCTGGAACTCTGCATGCAGTTCTGGTTGCCCCATCTCAAAAAAGATATATTAGAATTGGAAAAAGTACAGAGAAGGGAAACAAAAATGATTAAGGATATGGTACATACGAGGATAAATTAAGGAGACTGGGACTCTTCAGCTTTGAAATGAGATGACTAAGAGGGGTATGATGCAGATCTATAAAAATCATTAATGGCATGGAGAAAGTGAATAAGGAAGTGTTATTTACCCCTTCACATAACCAAGAGGTTGGGGGTCACCCAAAGAAATTAATAGACAGCAGGTTTAAAACAAACAAAAGTAATATTATTTCACACAATGCACAGTCGACCAGTGAAACTCATTGCCAGGGGATGTTGTGGAGGCCGAAAGTATAGATCCATCAACGGATATTAGCCAAGATGCTCAGGGATGAAACCCTATGCTCTAGGTGTCCCTACACCTCTGACTGCCAGAAGCTGGTACTGGACGAAAGGGGATGGATTACTCAATAAATAGCTGTGTTCTGTTCACTACCTCTGAAGCATTTGGCACTGGCCACTGTTGGAAGATAGGATACAGGGCTAGATGGATCATTGATCTGATCCAGTATGGCTGTTCTTATGTTCTTAAGGAAATACCACAACACCCATATGAGACATGAGGGGGTGGTAGGTAGTGAGAGAAATTTAGGACATAGATTGGCAGCTTTTCCATAAGTGAGCTTCTCTCTCTCTCTCTCTCTCTCTCTCTCTCTCTCTCAAATACACATACTTAGGTGCTAGCCTCTTTTACTGGGTAACTCAAGGAATAGGCACTACACCACAAAAATAGGAGGGACAGAATCTGGGCCATAGTCATTAATTTCATGCAAAGATTGTTGCAAGAGCTGAAATGAATACCACTTACAAGAACCACAGTTGCTTGAATATCTTACATGGGCTGGTTTAGCAGCTGAAATTTTTTTGGAGTTTATTTCATTACCTACAGTACTCTTCCCTAATGAGGATACAACACATACCCAGCTGCACACATATGATTTGACGTGCAGAATGGCAGAAGAAATGCTGAAATACCTGAATATAATGCAGAGAGCTGACAGAACATAAACAGCTTAAAAAAAGGCATACTGGAAAGGTCATAAATCATGCCTTTCATAAATCAAACTCATGTGTTCTTGACCTCCGGGCTTCAGTGTTGCAATGCACTGTACATATAAATGAAAATGACACCCTAAAGCTGCAATTGGTTCAGATTTCAGCAGTTCACCTACTTAGCAACACAAGTTGATGAAGGTACACCAGCAGGATGATCCGGACCAAGCTAAAACAAATCTAATGTTTTAGCCGTAATTGTCAAAGCCGTCTGTGGAAGCAAATCAGGCTACTTGTAAAACCATTCACTCTCTAGTCATGACTTCCATGACATAGAATATTGGTCACCTGTATGAGTGAGAATAGGGTGCACTGGCAACAGAGCTTTCTGGACAGATGGTCTGTCACATAGCTATAGAAATGACACCCTGGACTATAGCTTACCTTTCAAACAATCAAAAAGCAACAGCAACAGATTTCCCACCAACATGGGGGGACACAGCAGAGAATGAGAAACTGTGTCTTACTTTTAGATTTTATAAGATATTCAGATACTAAGGTGCTGAGCAAGTTATAGAACAGATTTGTATTTCTGCTTGTACATATATTCTGTGCTAATACAAAATCAGAACATCTAATTATTTAAAATTGTTTGTTTTTCACTTGGTTTTCCAGTGAGAAATAAGGCTTTCAGTTAAAGACTGTCCCCAGTGAAAATCCTTACAACAGACACTATTTGCCTTCATTTTTGAAGATTTGAAATGTCAGTGTATTTTATGTAGCAGAGTTAATAAAATCTTTTATAATTTGCTTTTCTTCTAATATCATATATGCCTTCTATTTCAGTAGATCCCTTCTATCTTGAGACACATGATTTCTGAATTTATGAATGTGTTTTGCAGCATTTTCTACAGTTTACTGTGATACATCTTAGTTCTTGTAACATGAGTATTAAACCATTGAAATATCAAGCAAAGAAAACACATGCACAAAGACAAGAAGAATGTTAGAGAAATCAAATGCTTGAAACATTGATTTATGTGATTTACAATTTTTAAATAGTGACCCCTGGTGCGTGCCTGAGTACATTAGTTTCAAATGGGTCATTTTCCCCAGGAAAATGGGGGGAAAGAACAGCAGGGCACCAGTGCTGGTATTTGATTGTGCATTGTGATTCTGAAGGGACAGTTCTGATTAGAAGGATTCTGAAGGAACAGGCGTAGTGTAAGCCTGCACGGTAAAAAAAGGATAGTGGAACAACCCCCCCACACACACAATATTTTAAAATAATTGATTCATAAAGCTGCAGGAGGATTCTTTAGAGAATATTTTAATTACAACAGCAGGTATTTTCCCCATTCAAGTGTTTGTTTGGGTTTTTTTGGTCAGGTTATACATTCATGCACTCTGTTTTCAAAAACACATTACATGTTCCTTACAAACAGTTCAGAGAAGTCTTTGACTTGAAAGCATTCTTGAAAATAAACTAGAAATTCTTCTCTACTAGTTAAAAAGAAATATACAGGGCCAAATCACAGTTATTTTACTGCAAGTAGGATTTGGCCATAGTGTTCAAAAAGTTGGTGGTATTAATATTGTGGCAATTCCCCTCCCCCCCCAATGATTCTGTACCTCAGATATTTATAGCAGTCATAGTCAGAATGGATGCCAAGCATGTTTAATACCCAGTAACTACTACTGATATTAAACTGAAGAGTTTAGAAGTTTTAGTAGCTGGTTTCTGATATAAGTTCCTAGGCTCCTCCTTGCTGCCCCATACAGAAGGGAACACAACTATGTAAATGACATGAGGGAGCCCTGTATAAAGGAGAAGTGGCTACACAGGATGCTCCCTCACCAGAATAACCATAGTGATATCTACATGATGCATAGGCTGAGCAGGCAAAGGGTGGATGCATTAGCTGAGGATAAGCTAAATTTAGCAGATTATGCTCAGCCAGCAAAAACTGTGAATTATCCACGTACAAAATGAAAGAACATCAATGCTCCCTCAGGAGATATTTATTTACATTGCAGTTCATGGTCTTGTCTACATTGGGAAATGACGCTGTATTATAAGACATGTTGACTAACACAACATTAAACATGATTTTGTGATCAGTGTAGACCGGACAGTCATATTTAAAATTTGCAGCCCATATGGTTAGCTTGCCTTTATTATATTCATTGCCTTGCCTTCATTATATTCTGACTTTATTGTTTTCAGTAGTAATTCAAGGAACCTATAGGTCTGTATCCTGTAAAAGATTGGCTTAAGCAGTTAGCATAAGGCTTGAGGCTTATGAACTGTGGCACAGATAAATGGTCTAATCGTCACCCCTAAGTTTGGGGGAACTGAAAATAGAGTGTGCAAGGGGGAGTTCTGTCAGAATTTTGCTAACATCTGCAGATGTCAGACCACAAAAGTGCCATGGCAACAAACTGACATATATGATATTAAGTTGAGATCATTAATATACTAACCTATAGGAGAATGACACCCCAACATTAGAATGATGAGGAGATACAGAAAAGGAAGAGGGGAGAAACCCCTCATGAATATGCATTAGACATAGTCGCATCAGCGTAACTTATTATAAAAGCTGTATCCCGGCCTGGGTGCGGGAGGAGAGAGAGATGTAGCCCTTGGGAGGTGTCAGGATGATGAGGAAGGTGAGGGTGACAAGGAAGATAATGGCTAACATTTCAAGTTGTTCTGCAGGGGATGGTGTTAGTATGGATGTTCAGATGTACATTCTGTATTATCTCTATCTACCTTAATGGATTGGAGTGTTGTTACTTTGCTAAATGTATTAATAAACTATTGTAAATATAGAAGGGTTCCCATAGTGTGAGTATTGCAACTGTAAACACTGTGTTTCCAACTATATGGTAATTTTAATAATACTGGGCCTGATCTTGGGACAAGAACCTGTCAAACCTTAGCGTGATACTGAGAACTCATAAGTAATCAATATAAATTAATACATAATCTATAGATCAGGCTTCAGATTGTGTCACCAAAGGGTCTTAAGCAAACTAAGCAGTCATGGGATAATAAGGAAGATCCTCTCATAGATCAGTAACTGGTTAAGACAGGGATCGGCAACCTTTGGCACGTGGCTTGCCAGGGTAAGCCCCCTGGGGGGGCCGGGCCGGTTTGTTTACCTGTCGCATCCGCACGTTCGGCTGATCGCGGCTCCCACTGCTGCGGTTCGCCGCTCCAGGCCAATGTGGGCTGCGGGAAGCGGCGCAGGCTGAAGGATGTGCTGGCCACCGCTTCCCGCAGCCCCCATTGGCCTGGAGCAGCGAACCGCAGCCAGTGGGAGCCGCAATCGGCTGAACCTGTGGACGCGGCAGGTAAACAAACCGGCCTGGCCCGCCAGGGGGCTTACCCTGGCATGCCGCATGCCGAAGGTTGCCAATCCCTGGGTTAAGACATAGCAAAAAAGGGGTTAGACTAAATGGTCACTTTTGTTAAAGGAGACAGGTAAATAGCAGAATCTGTGCTGGGACTTGTACTGTTCGGCATTCATAAATTATCTGTAAAAGAGTGTGAATAGTGAGGTGGTAAAAATTTCAAATGATACAAAATTACTCAAGATAGTTAAGTCCAAAGCAGACAGCAAAGAACTACAAAGGGACCTCTGAAAACTGGGTGATTGGGCAAGAAAACGGCAAATGGAATTCAATGTTGATAAATGAAAAGTAATGCACATTGGAAAATATAAGCTAACTATCAGTACAAAATGATGGAGTCCAAATAAGCTGTTACCAATCAAGGAAGAATTCTTGGAGTCATTGTGGATAGTTATCTGAAAACATCCTCCCAATGTGTAGCATCAGTCAAAAAAAGCTAACAGAATGTTGGGAACCATAAAGAAAGGGATAGAGAATATGACAAAGTATCATAATGCTGCTATATAAATCAATGGTATGCCTACACCTTGAATGCTGTATGCAACTGTGGTTGCCCCATCTCAAAAATAAAATAAAATATTAGAATTGGAAAAAGTACAGTAAATGCTTACAGTAAATGGCATTATAGTTACAGGAGCATATGGAGGGAAGAGTCCAGGCATGCATCCTATGATGATCTCTGGGCTTAGGGGGCCTCTTTGGATCCCAGGTGCTTTTAATGCCTTTTCAGATAGTACCCTCTTCCCAGAGGTGCTGCACACTAGAGAAGAGGATGAATCAGTAGAGCTCCACATTTTTCCAATATTTCATTCCCTGCCACATGCTTTGGCACAGGAAGGGATCATATAAGCCTTTGTCCATTAACTCCTAGCTTTCACTAATCAGGATGAGTAATAAACTGTAAAACAGTGACCTAGTATTAATGTAAACCCAATAAACTTACATACTGATTAATCCATATCTATTGATGCTATATACAATAAGGGTCAAAAAAATGCATAGCAAACCATATTTTAAAGCCTTGCTAAATTTTCTTATGTTCAAAGGAAATATAAGAACATAGACCTGGAAGGGACCTCTTTGATGTAAGAATTAGAGCTGAATTAATAATTCATAATGAGTAATTTACTCAATAAATGAGATCTCTTTAGTTTCTGGAATGTTCCCATACAACCAGTGTTCCCTCTAATTTTTCCCACCCATGTGCGGAATGAATTTTGTTATGTGCACCAATATGGAGGTGATGTATGACACATCACCTCCATATTGGTGCACATAACAAAATTCCATGTGGTGGGGTGGGGCTGAGGGGTTCGGAGAGTGGGAGGGGGCTCAGGGCTGGGGCAGAGGGTTGGGGTATGGGGGATGAGGGCTCCAGCTGGGGGTGTGGGCTCTGGGGTGCAGGCTGCCCCGGGGCTACGGCGGGGAGAGAGGACTCCCCCCAGCTCTCTCCCCCCACAGCAGCACCTGGGCTGGGAGGGAGGCGTGCCTCTCCCTGCTGTGGCAGTTCTGGCGGGGCTGGGCCAGACTAGGCCAGGGGAGGGTCTCCTCTCCCCAGCCGCAGCATCTTCAGGGGGCCTGAGCATGGCCCTAAATAGCCTGCTGCGCGGCTGAACAGCTTACAGGAAACCTAGCCTACAGCTTGTGATTTTTAAAAAAAAATCTGTTTGTTTACAATTATTCAGCAATTTTTGTATTGGAATTTCATTGACCCCGATTTGTTATTTGAAATTCAAAATCTAGAATTCAAATTTTTACACAGGTCTTGTGATATTTCTTCTGTTTATTCAGTTAAAATATTCTTTAATGATGGAAATTAAAGTACTGTATCTACAGACAGGGCAAAAAGAGAATTAGACAGGAAAACATCTCCGTTCAGGAAAGCACTTGAGCACGTGGTTGAAGTTAAGCATATGCTCAAGAGTGTTCCTAAATACGGATGGATTTAAATATATGGTTAAGTGCTTTCCTGTATCAGGGACATATTATCCAAGAGAGTTATTAGAGGGATATCAACAGATTGTTTTTATTGTAGCTACGTATCAAGATGCAAAGCTTATTGTTTTGCCTCATTTGGTGTGTTAGCAGAAGATCTATGAAAGGCACGGGAGGGTAGGGTGTATCAAAACCTTGTTTAGAAGTGGAAGAGGAATATTCTATATTACTGAAGGAATTTTATATAAACCGTAAATTCCTAGTAGTGATTTAGTAATTATCAGTAAAAAAAAAAATCAATTTCCTCATGATATAGTATACAGAATAAGCTGTTTATTGGTGATTCACAATTTAATAATTTTTGCCTTAAAGCAGTTTCCAGGCAACAGGAAATGTGTATGCTGTAAATCAAGACAAAACAACTTCAAGTAGAATTACCAGTATGGTAGATCATTCAATTAAAGAAATAAAGGTCCTCACAAAACATAGCTTCGGAAGATCAAAACAATTTATGAGTGCATGAGAGGCACCACAGGACTCATGAATTCTTGTCCCAGCTCTGCCAGTGACTCACTTTGTTGCCTTTGGCAACTCACAAAGCATGTGTCTGCTTCAATGATTGCAAAATAATAATAATAATCCCTTCCTGGAAAGGTGAAGTCTGGTGAGAATGAGTTAGCTCTATAACAGTGCTCTATAAATGCTAAGTATACCCTATCAAGACTTTTAAAGTCAACTGAATAACACTATTGCAGAACAATTATTACAAATACACAGTGTTACTCCGGGAGGAATTTTGTGCCATTGCGCGTGTGCAGAATTCATGTCTCCTGCAGATATCTTTGCTTCCCTGCCAAAAAATGACTTTCTGACAGGGAAGTGAAGAGCAGTCACACACCACTCCATAGCTGCTCAGGTACATTGTTTCAGGCACCTGGAGCAGCCAGTGGAGAGGTAAATCACTGCAGGGCTCAGGACGCCCTAGCCATTGGCTGCTACCCGGAGCCAGGATCAACTGCTAGTCCAGGCTGGGCTGGAGGCAGGAGAGGACAGGACTTCCTCTTCCCCTGCAAGGAGTTGCTGGGGCTGTGTCAGACCCACCCCCCAAAATCTCCCCCAGCTGCAGGAAACTTAGCATCCTCCCGTGCTTCTTGCCACCATCGCTCCTCAGCTGCAGGGGGAGGGGTCACTGTATGGGGAGCTGCTCCCTCATCCTCCCAAGTCCCGTGCATCCAGACCTCCCATTCCCAGACACCCTGCCTCCCAAACCTCACTACGTACATCCAGAACCCCCCTAGCCCTCCATACCTGAACTTTACCCCCTTGAACCTCAACCCCTGCATCTGGAGTCCCCCTGCACCCAGACCCCCTATCTCTGGATCCCCACCCCTGCACCCAGACCAGCACCCACTGAGCTCCCTGCACTCAAACCCCCACCCTGACGAGCCCCATCCTCTGCACCACCCTGAGCCCCCACATCCAGACTCCCATGCCACTGACCCTCAATTAGCTACAGCCAGACCCCCACCCCACCAAGCCCCACTTCCCCAGCATCCAGACTCCCCTGCTGAAACCCCCACACCCAGACCCCTCCGCTGAGCCCCAACCACTTTCACCTTGCAACCCCTGCAGAGTCCCATTGCCCCTGAACCTGGAACCCCTCCCCCATGAGCCTCTGTGCATCCAGATCCCCCCACACCTAGACTCCCCAAAGAGCTGCCTGTACCCATATTGTCCCACACAGAATCCTCTCACCCCACACCTGGATCCCCCGACACTGAGCCCCTCCACACTTGGATCCTGCCTGGTTGAGCCTGCCTGCCCCATACCTGTGCACCTGGCACAGAGGACAGGGCCCCTGGGGTGTTTCTGGGACAGGCCCAGTCCTTGTGCTGTGTCAGGGTCAGGTGCAGCCTCAGCACTGATTCCGTGTCCCTGAGATTAGGGGTGGGAAAGCTGCAGGGTGATCTCCCACCTTCGTGTAGCCAGTGGCCTGTGCTCCCCACTACCATGCTGGAGCCTCTGCATTTATTGCAGAATTTTGCAGAATTTTAAAATATTGTACACAGAATTTTAATTTTTTGGCACAGAATGCCCTCAGGAGTAACACAGGACATTTAAGTTCAGTTTGTCAATAAAAATACAAATTAGTCTGGCCAAGTAATTCTGGAAGTGGAATACCACCAGTTGAAATGCAAGAGTGTCTTTTGATGGTGTCTCTAGCCTCTGTTTTCCAGAAGCTGGGAATGGGCAACAGGGGATGGATCACTTGTTCTGTTCATTCCCTCTGGGGGACCTGGAATTGGCCACTGTTGGAAGACAGGATACTGGGCTAGATGGACCTTTGGTCTGACCCAGTATGGCTGTTCTTATGTTCTTAAGAGTGCAAATTCTTTTATGGTAGAAAATAATGTTACTGTCCATGAAAGCAGGTTTAAAAGAAAGATCTAGGAAATATAGTTAGCCTCTTTCCACCATGTTCCCACATCTTATCATATAAATATCAATATAGATACAGACACAAACCAATCTTTTCAAATGTAGCCAGTGATTTTTGGTATTAAGCTAAATACACTTTACTGGGGCCTGATTTTCAGAAAGTGATGATCATCCAGCCTCTAAAAATCAGATTCTTCTAATCTGCCTTAAATCAAGATCCCAGGAATTGAGGCACCCAAAATCAAAAGTCACTTTTGAAAATCTTGGCCACCAGATATATCAGGAATGATGTGTTCTTATGAAAAAATTCACTAGCTCTACAATAGCAACTTGAATAGTTGGCAGTAGACCCAAAAGTATAGAGAAGTTGGAGAACTAAGTAAGGCACCCGTTTATAGGTGTTACATAGGTAATAGGGTTTTTATATATCTGTTTAAAGATGTTATATCTGTTATAGGTAAAAATTAACAGTGTACAAGATTAAACGTAGCACAGCAGGCCAACCAACACTAATCACGCTGGGTACAGCAACTGACTAAAATGTTGGTCTATATCACAGTTCAGATACAGATATGATGTGTAAGAAAATGTTATATAGCGGTCTTTTATAACTTAATGTAGATCAATTAAAATAGTGGGTAACCATGTACATAGATACACCATCAACAGGGAATAGGTATTGGTAAACTGATTTGCCTGATGCCAAAAGTGCATGCTCTGACATCCAAGAATCCTACCTGGAAGTTGCAGGGAAAGTCTGTGTGAGTCTGTTTTGTCTTTGCATGTAGTTGTAGCCATGTTGGTCCCAGGATATTAGAGAGACAAGGTAAATGAGGTAATGTCGTTTATTGGACCAACTTCTGTTGGTGAAAAAGACTAGCTTCTGAGCTTACACAGAGCTGAGTTTGTGTCTTTCACCAACAGAAGTTGATCCAATAAAAGATATTACCTCACCCACCTTGTCTCCCTGTTTTGTGTGTCATTTAGGGGAATACAGGCTGCAAAGCACCTAATGAAGGGCTGCAGTCTAAGCACCCGCTTGATTTTCTCCCTTGGTAAATAGTGGAAGCCGTATTGCTTGGGAGTACTAAAAGTTGACAGGGTAAAGCACTATAAGATGTACTTTAGAGAGCAGTCTTGCATGGCTCTGGAAATGGATCAAACATCCAAATAGGTCTTTTTCATCTCTGATTTCTATGGTTCTGAGATTTTCCCCAATGACAAAGCACCCACTAGAATGTTTCTAATATTATGTTGTAACATTTTATTATAAAATATGGATGTAATTGAAGAAATAGTATTTATAGATTGGAGGTCAAAAAGATTGATGGGGTGGGTACAGAGAGAGTAAGGACTGTTGAAGAAAGAAACATGGACTTGAGAGAGAGGAAACTCAGATTAAGTGTGAGGTGGCACAGGCCCATCTCCAAAAGCTATGGTTGGCTACAGATGGAGTTCCCACTGGAACCATTTCCTCCTTCCCCCCATAGTGGGGCAGGCCTGGTGAAACATCACATAAGAGATCAGACACAGATCAGTTCTTGGTGAAGATAAGGTCAAGAAAGTGACCGAAGTGTTGACTGGAGGGAAATCAGTGAAGAGCTGAAGGTGAAAAGACACACTAATATCTGAGAGGTCACTAAGATGCATGTTAGATTAACCTAGGATAAGGCTGTGGGACTGAGGTGAAAGGAAGGAGAAGTATTAAGTGGCTGTGTCAAAAACAAACAAACAAAAAAGAACACAGAGACTGGGTGAACACTGGTGACAGCCACACAGAATCATGTAAATGTATGGCTGAAAGGGTTCTCGGGATATCATATAGTCCATCACCGCTGCAGTGAGGCAGGACCAAATACTTTTCAACCATCCCTGATAAATGTTTTTCTCACCTATTCTTAAAAATCTCCAAGAATGGGGATGCCACAACCTCCCTTGTTAACCTGTTTTAGTATTTAATTATCTCTATAGCTGAAAAGGTTTCCTAATATCTATCCTAAATCTCCCTTGCTGCAGATTAAGTCTGTTATTTCTTGTCCTACCTTCAATGGACATGAAGAACAACTTACCACTGTCCTCTTTGTAAGAGCCCTGAACACAATTAAGATTTATCAGCTTCCTCTTCATTCTTCTTTTTTCAAGACCATAAGAACAGCCATACTGGGTCAGACCAAAGGTCCATCTAGCTCAGTATTCTGTTTTAGGATCATAGAATCATAGAATATCAGGGTTGGAAGGGACCTCAGGAGGTCATCTAGTCCAACTCCCTGCTCAAAGCAGGACCAATCCCCAACTAAATCATCCCAGCCAGGGCTTTGTCAAGCCTGACCTTAAAAACCTCTAAGGAAGGAGATTCCACCACCTCCCCAGGTAACCCATTCCAGTGCTTCACCACCCTGCTAGTGAAAAAGTTGTTCCTAATATCCAACCTAAACCTCCCCCACTGCAACTTGAGACCATTACTCCTTCTTCTGTCATCTGCTACCACTGAGAACAGTCTAGATCCATCCTCTTTGGAACCCCCTTTCAGGTAGTTGAAAGCAGCTATCAAATCCCCCCTCATTCTTCTCTGCAGACTAAATAATCCCAGTTCCCTCAGCCTTTCCTCATAAATCATGTGCTCCAGCCCCCTAATTATTTTTGTTGCCCTCCGCTGGACTCTTTCCAATTTTTCCACATCCTTCTTGTAGTGTGGGGCCCAAAACTGGACACAGTACTCCAGGTGAGGCCTCACCAATGTCGNGTGGAGCCCGTCTCTACCTAGCAATCCTTCTTCTTGGAACACCATCCCATAGTCAAAGAATCAAAAGCCTTCTCTCTGACACCACCTGCATAGCCATCCGTTGACTTCCATGATTCGACGGTCTCTAACTGGGCCTTTTCCTTCCACAGAGAGGATGGAGGAGAATACCACTTGAGCCTCAAACTCTTCTGACAATGGCCAATGCCAGGTGCCCCAGAGGGAATGAACATAACAGGTAATCATCAAGTGATCTAAACAAGCCCCTCATAGGTCAGGTTTTCTAAACCTTTTATCATTTTTGTTGCTCATCTTTGAACTCTCTCCAGTTTATCCACATCTTTCTTAAAGTGTGGTGCCCAAAACTGGACACAGTACTCAAGCTGAGGCCACACCAGTGAGCAGAGTGGGACAATAACCTTCCATGTCTCATATACAATATTCCATTTTTGATCCACTATACCCCCAGACCCTTTTCAGCAGTATTACTGCCTAGCCACGTATTCCCCATTTTGTATTTGTGAATTTGATTTTTCCCTCCTAAGTGCACTTCATAGCATATGAGTTTATTGAATTTCATCATGTTGATGTCAGACGGATTCTCCAATTCATCAAGACAATTTTGAATTCTAATCCTGTCTTTCAAATAGCTTGCAACTCCTCCCAGCTTGGTCTCACTCACACATTTTATAATCATAAACTCCACTCCATTAATGAAAATATTGAATAGTATCAGACCCAAGGCAGACCTTTCTGCAGGGCACCACTAGATACACCCTTCCAGTTTCACAGGGAACATGGAGGGAGAGGAAACAGATGAACAGATTGCTGTTCAGTTGAAGAGTAAAATGCTAGAAGCGACAAGATGGGAAACTATGATCATGATATCACTCCTGCAGCCTTTGAAGTAGGTGTGTGTTAGAGGAAGAGAGACTGCTGAAGGAGATTGCAGTTGGAGACAATAAGTTAGAGAGGTAAAAATAGATTTTTGTGAGGGGAAGTACACTAAGAGAGCAAAAGATAAAGATATCACAGATCTCTTGTTCTCTATTGAAAGCTATTTGAGAGGTCTGTGTTTTAAGAAGAACTTTCTCTAGCACAACTGATACTCTTCCAGTACTTGATCTTGTAATTTAGTGTCATTACCTGTAATATGTAACATTAAAATTGTTTAATCCTAGATGAAATTGTGAACATGGGCATTATGATTTCACCACAGTCTAAAAGTAGGAGAAAACTGGTATAGGAGGGAGAAGTCTCTTATTTAAACACAGATATCTTTGATAATTAGCAAAATAAGGAAGGGAAATTATGAATAATGCACAAAAGTTAAATGGATTTAAGTTTAATTATAATATATTGTAAAGTTTTCCCCAGTCAGAAAACCCTTCTTCAAAGCAAGAGAGAGTCTTAAGCTAGATAGGAATCATGCAAATTATATTAAAAATGGTTTAGCTACAAAGAACAAACCTGCAGGAAAGCTATTAGCATCTCAGTATGTCGCCCATTATACTAATATGTGCATCATTCAGAAAGCCTAAATAAAGAACAAAATTGCTTTCCATAGATTGGACACCACAAGCACGCATAGAGCATGTAATTAATACAAAGATGGCAGGGTATATTCATTACATATTTTTACACTCTAATAATCAAGGTTATTCTTGATCTTAGGGACATTAGATGGAGAACTAAGTTTTAGATCTTCTTTTCTATACAGATAAGGAATTGGTATTTAGAAGCATAAGAGTTGTCCTAATGCTATTATATTAGGTAAATATCATGGTTATAGGCACATAAATGGGTTTTTTGACTCATATATTGAATTGTTAATAAAATGTCAAATAAAATGGTTGTCTATGCATGAAGAATGAGTCATATGATATAACTTACCTCATTATATTTTCAACAGATTTCCCACAAACAGGAAAAGCAAGTTTTCCATTCATAGAATTTAGATATTTTAAAATTAATTTAGTTCTCTTGAGAAGTGCCAAGCCAGGCTGATGGAAGTAGGAAAGGAAATCCACTTTTACTCCACAGAATATGTACAGCAATATTCCATGTGATCCATCATCTATATCAGTGGTTCTCAAAGCCGGTCCGCCGCTTGTTCAGGGAAAGCCCCTGGTGGGCCGGTTTGTTTACCTGCTGCGTCCGCAGGTTCGGCTGATCGCGGCTCCCACTGGCGGCGGTTCGCCGCTCCAGGCCAATGGGGGCTGTGGGAAGTGGCGCGGGCCGAGGGATGTGCTGGCCACCGCTTCCCGCAGCCCCCATTGGCCTGGAGCGGTGGACCGCGGCTAGTGGGAGCCGCGATCGGCTGAACCTGCGGATGCGGCAGGTAAACAAACCAGCCCAGCCCGCCAGGGGCTTTCCCTGAACAAGCAGCGGACCGGCTCTGAGAACCACTGATCTGTATGACTCTATCCATATGATTTTTGTTGATGGTAGTTTTTCTGTTAGGTGCACTTAGAAATTAAATTGCAATCACAAATGAAGAGTCCTTAGATGGTAATGACAGAAGCACTGTCCATCCGTTGGAGATTCAAACTAATGGTCCAGAAGCAACTCTTGTTGGGTATGTCTACACTATCACTGGGAGATGTGATAATAGCACACTTAATTAGATAAAAGCTAGTTTGAGTAACAGTAGCAGTGAGGTTATGGCAGCACAGGTGGCAGCATGTATACAGGACATACTTCAGGGGCTGCTGTCCCTGTTGACATGGTTTGGCTGCTATTGTCACTCGAGCTAGGTTTGATCTAGCTATGTTTGCTTCAGTGACACCACCCAGTTGCAGTCTAAACATATGTTTTGTCCACTCTGCTGAGCCAATAATTTTGTAACCCCACATATATTCTTAATAAATCACTTTAGGTTATACTGATAAGCAATATTACAGAAGTGCATACACTGCAGGCTAAATGTTAAAATATTCAAAATTGAATCTTTATGCGGAGACCAGATTCTCTATGTGTCCTGGTGTCAAAACTTTTAACGTGTGTTGTTGGGTTTTGTTTGTTTTCCTAAAAATGCACGTAGGGGCACAACTCATAGGAAAAGGGTGAGGGCCATACAGCAGTTTCCAGTCTGACCAGATGATGGCAGCAGTGATATCTTCACATACTCCTGACAATAGGAAATGGAGTGAGTTAGGCAGAATTAGTGGCCCAAGGAAGGACAGAATGGCTAGGGCAAAGGATACACCTCTACCTCGATATAACGCTGTCCTCGGGAGCCAAAAAATCTTACCGTGTTATAGGTGAAACTGCATTATATCGAACTTGCTTTGATCCGCTGGAGTGTGCAGCCCCGCCCCCCCAATACCTTCACAAGGTACTGTTGCTACATGTGGGGCATGGGGATGCAGGAGAGTGATTTAGGTGGCAGCCAGTCTTGGGGAGACCTCCACACTAGCTCCTCACTCCAGCCCAGATACATCATGGCAAAAGTATGAAAGAGAGGGAAATTGTTAATATTGAACAGTGGCAAAAGAGGGACCCTGAGCCATTCAGCCAAAAACTTTGGCATAAGTGGAAGTTGAAGGATCAGGACTGCAACAGGGGAAGAAGAAAACAAACACCATACATTAGAAACAGCAATCATTAACAAATGCTCCCTAGTTGTTTGAGCACCACCACACAGGTACAGCAGTGAGAGAAAATAGCAATGCTGTGATTTCATAGGCTGGAGTGGTGCATTATAATAATATATGGAGATATACCTATCTCATAGAGCTAGAAGGGACCCTGAAAGGTCATTGAGTCCAGCCCCCTGCCTTCACTAGCAGGACCAATTTTGCCCCAGATCCCTAAGTGGCCCCCTCAAGGATTGAACTCACAACCCTAGGCTTAGCAGGCCAATGCTCAAACCACTGAGCTATCCCGCCCCCCTCCATTAAAACTGCACCTTATGGAAATCCATGCCCTCATGGTACAGGGAACACTAAATCAGGGCTATCATGAGACATCATCCTAAATCCAGTAATACCATTCAGGTTCAATATCAGCATCAGCTTCAGAAAACTCAGACAGAATCATATACAACTGTACTTTTGTTTCCTTTCAGAGCCAGATCAACACAAAGGGGTGCAGCTTCATCAGGATTGGGTCGCTCTAGGACTGGTGAATACACAAGCAATCTCTCCTTGACACTAGTACCACCTGAGTGTTGGTACTAAGACACCACTCATTACTAAGGGGATGTTGGTACTAGGGAAGGGGGTGGGCAGAGTAGGTAGGCACATGGGAAAGACAGCATGTTAGCTCACTTAACTTGTAATATACTGTATGGAATATTTTCTTTTTCAGAATTCCAGCCCCGTTTACCTCAACCTGAGGCAGCCACACACAGTCACCCATAGCAGATGTCTGCTCTCCCTCTACCATAGAACTGGTTAAATATGGTCTATAATCATCATTCATCAAACAACATGTCTAACTAGTAAGAATTATTGGCTGAATTTATAATTTGACAAACGGTATTCTGCCAGCTGGACCCTTCTGATTTCTGACTCTCGCCCTCTGTCTAAGATTTATATGGTACTATACAGCATATTTTATTTACAGATTTTTTTCCTCCAGAACCTGTTGTGATGGTCTCCATCTGGCTGATATTTCTTCTAACAGTTGTTGTCTATATATTCAGACAGTTTATTGTTGCTGCAAAGTGTTATGTGTTCATTTTATGTTGCACTTTTAAAAAAAATGCAAGTATTTTGATTAAGTCATGTGCAGCTGATGAAAATAGTGGGGTGTAGCTTTATAACCACTGGAGACAGCAGAGAAGAGATCAGCCCATTCAATATGGGAACCCCACAAGCCTGTTGCAAAGGAAAGGAGAGGTAACGAAAAGGTAGAGCAATACCAGTTTACTATTTCCATGCTTGACTGTCATTTTGTTCTAGCCAGGTGTAAATAGGTTTTGTTTATATGATATTTTTGGTATCCCCATGTGATTCCTGGAATGGCCTGGATTGCCAGACATGCCTAGAAGATGCTGACATAATCACCATTGGTACAGCATTGCTCTTGGATGCATGTGTGAGACTTTTTAGAACTCCTCTACGTTTTAAAAAGCTTTCAAGATACTTTGGAATTCTCCCATACCTTCCCCAGACACACTCCTATATCCACTATATCAAATGCCATTGTAAGGGATCTGACTGGGCTGTAATTCAATCCGTGGGTCCTCTAATCTTCCTCCTCCTCCCTTTTCCCATCAGTTCTATGCCTTAAATTGAGTGTAATGTGAACTGGGAACACTTTGCTGTGGATTTTCTGAGCAACCTCAAAGTGGTGCCAGATGACTCCCTGTTTGTCTGGTCGATTCAAATCAATCAGTGCAGGTGATCTTCTGATGGTGGAAATACCTAGTACAATTTCTGCCATAAATTTTTGGCATCACAGTTCTCACTTTCCCTCAGGTATGCCCATTTGAAAACAGGCAGGCTCATTATTCTCTAGGTCATGGGTTACTACACCCCTCCTGACAGGCACAACTCAGTAAAGCCAACATTGCGCTATCTTTGAAAATGGTCAGAGGACACCAAGAGCACCTGCATCTTTTATTTCAGATACAAGTGTCCAATTTAGTAGTGCAAACCCTTTGAAAACTTAGCCTTCCAAGTCTTTCTTAGTAAAATGTTATAAATTATCCTCCCTTCATGGTGTCCAAAGAACTCTGGAGCCTCCTAATGTAGACATTTACTCCTCCTCCCACCAGATTGCCTTTAAAAAGCAATTTAAAATATGAATAGCAGAACTGATAATTATAAAATCAATTAAAATCTCTACACTGCAACCAATAATCATCTAAATGTAAAATAAGTCTATTCAACACTCTTCATCATTAATGGAAAAACTATAACACTTACATAATGATTTGTTGAATAACAGAAAGATCTCACAGTGAGATCCCTCCATCTGCACTTCTACAATAAATCAAACCCATAAGAAAATCTAAATGCTTCTGAGACTTTTTAGTATGCCACTTACATCTGGTCATTAACTAATACTGTATTGCTCAAATTTACGGAGAAGTCTAATCTTTGAAATTATATAGCATACAATAAAAAGGGAACTTTTTATGCAAACATATTTACTGTGCTCACTCTTTCATTCTGCCTCTGTGCCACAAAAGCAGGACAAGCTGCCATTTTTAACATAGCTGGGAAATTGCATTAGCTCCGGCAGTTAGTATTTAAATACGCTCTTCACATCTACTGAGAGAAAAAATGCTCAAATTTCATTTTTTCTGATGGAATACTTTCATAAGTGAAGCATGCTCTGCCTGAGGGATTATACTGCTATTTCATTTAATTAAATTGATTAAATTAAAGCAAATGGTGGTCTTACCCCAAGGGGAAAATATATTTCACTTATGAAAAATGCTGTCATTCCGCTTGCTATATTGCATGTACAGCACATAATTTCTTAAATGTAAGGTTCCAGTTCCTCTAACAACTCATTTGATATTCGAAATTTAAGTTTATTTTGAATATTTGATGTTTTCATTATTTTAACTTAAACATACTGGGCCATATCCGTCTCCTCTGCTAATAGGAGCAGCTGCCCTCCATGCCCTTGTCCTCCCTACAGATCCACAGGTCTACTCCTGGAAAATATGCAGACTCACTCAGTATGATGGGCCTGATTCAGTACTCATTAAAATAAATGAAAAGACTACCACTGGCCTCAGTGAGAGTTGCATTAGGCCCTGGATCCCATGAATTTCCCCCTCTGCATTATGAACACTTACCTCCCACCCCTCCCAACATCTCTGGAAAGGTGAGAGGGGTTTGGGACAGCTGCCAGCAAAGGAGCTTTCATATATACAATTTTTAAATTTCTATCTGACAGGAAACATTTGTGGCCATTACTAAAGTCTAATCTAAGCAATAGGCAGTAGGTGATTACAGTAGGGTAACTTATGCCACAAAATTCTATGCCCTTGCTGAGAAGGGTATTTTCAGTGCAAAATTGACAATTTCAACAGACATCAAAGCCAAAATGCTGGCTATCTGCACATTTTATGTCTGACAAGTATTTTTTTCTCTTTGCTATATTATAACATTCAGCCATTAACACCAAAATCAATCCAACTGCAATTGAATTGTTCTAGATTCCTTTTAAAATGTCCTTATATTAAAATTCCTTATAAAACAACAATATAGTATGTCAGATGTGTTATCTCCTAGCTTTCAAGTCAGAAATATATATAAACTGCTGTTCTCAGCATGTAAAAGTGTTTCTTTTTTGTTTGTGGGTCCCCCCCCCACCACCACCACCAAGTCAAGTATAATATTCCTTAGGGTTCTTTTTTCTTTTTTCTTTGTAGATTGCTGAATAGAAACAAAAATCAAAGAAAGAAAACACTGAAGAAGTTTTGAAAAGAAAACATTATTAATGATTTCCTGTATTCTCACTGTCTGAATCACTGTGGGTCTCTTCAGCACCCTATTGAAACACCTAATTAAAAGGTAATTAGTATCTTTCACGGCGAGAAAGAATATGTTGTTAAGTCTTCAATAACAGACTTCAGCTGTACATGCAAGAAAACTTCAAGGTGACTCTGCTACCAATCTGCCTTTAGAACATCAGCAATTAACTATCTATAAAAATTAAATATGCATTAAATTCAAAACAAATGTTTACAATTCAAAAGTAAATAAAAAGGGAAATTTTCTCAAAAGAAAGCTTTTTGAAGAGAAGGCTGCAAGAAATCAAGGTTACTGTAGGAGTATGTTTTAATGAGCATCTGATAAAGAATATGAACAGTTTCCCCATGAAATCTAAGACAGAGTACTAGCTTGAAAATCACTGATGATTAAATGACCTTGAAGCATACTTTATAACAATACATGAGAAAATGCAAATATGTAATGTTACTTATTTGAATTAAAACAGATTAATTTCATTGCCTGTTTAAAAATATCTGTTTTTCTTTGAAGAGGTAAACAGATGGCTTTACCTATTCTGCAATGTTATCTGTTTCCCACCCCCCCTGAATATTTTCTCTCCAATAGCTTTGCAGGACAAACATTAAGGGCAACTTCTGCTCCCATCAAAATCAGTGTCAAAGCTCCCATTGACTTCACTGGAGAAAGACTTTGTAAGTGACTAGTCAATTTCATGATTCTAGGGAAAGGAAGGAGTGAGAGAGCAGCAGAATAAGGACAGTGGACTTCAAAAAAGCAGACTAACAAACAGAGTACTGGTAGGTACGGTTCCATGGGAAGAAAATCTAAGGGGAAAAGGAGTTCAAGAGAGCTAGCCATTTCTCAAGGAGACATTATTAAAGGCACAACTGCAAACTATCCTGATTAGAGGGAAAGACAGGAAGAATAGTAAAAAGCCAATGTGGCTCCATCAGGAGCTCTTTAATGACCTGAAAATATATATTTTTTTAAATGGAATCCTACAAAAAGTGGAAACATGGATGAATTTCTAATGATGAGTACAAAAGATTAGCACAAGCATATAGGGACAAAATCAGAAAAGCTAAGGCACAAGATGTGTTATACCTAGCAAGGGATACAAAAGGCAATGAGACAATGTTTTTCAAGTACATTAGGAACAAGAAAAAAATGAAGGAAAGTATAGATCCTCTTCTTAATGGGGAAGGAGAGCTAATAACTGATAACATCAGACAGCTGAGGTATTTAATGCCTATTTCGTTTCAGTCTTCATTTAGACAGTTAATGATGAGCAGATATTCAGCACAATTAATATTAACAACAGTGGGGAAGGAACACAAGCCAAAATAGGGAAAGAACAGGTTAAATAAAATTTAGATAAATTAGATGTATTCAAGTTGGCAGGGTAAAATTCAACATAGGGTATTTAAGGAACTAACTGAAGCAATATCATAATTGTTAGCAATTAAATTTGAGAACTCATGGAGGAAGGTGAGGTCCAAGGGACTGGAGAAGGGCAAACATAGTATCTACCTTTAAAAAGGGGAACAAAGAGGATCCTGGGAATTATAGAGTAGTCAACCTAACTTTGATACCTGGAAAGATATTGGAACAAATTATTAAATAATCAATATGTAAGCACCTAGAAGACAATAGGAATAACATGACATGCCCTCAAGAACTTTAAGCTATAAGTTTTTATTCCTGCATAGAAACCTATGGTGCTGCATATGTTTTGTTCTTCTTGGAAGTGTGGTTCAAGGATGCTGACATGAATTCTATTTGCTGATATGTTCATCATTAAATATCACTAACACATATTTGTACCTTTCACATACCCATTCTTCACTCAGCTCAGAAACTGCTAATTGTCTACCACTATGACTGCAAGAATAGAATCATGAGAAACTATCAGGTTGTTTGGACAACTGCAAACTTTCATCATTTTGAACAGAGAACAAAAAAGTATTTTTCTTGCAAAAATGATTTCTCTGGACCAGCATGTCATGATTTTCCCTAAGATGAAATTTTGTAATGTCCCATTGTCTATGAACTATCACATATAAACACAGTGCCAGTCACTGTGATATTTAGGTGCAATTTTCATAGTAAAATAAATTTTTACCTCAAGCAAAAATATGGGACTTTTTTTTTACAAACAAAAACTCCTTTTTTTTCAAATAGGAATTTTGAGATAAATGATTAACATATGACTTTTCACCAGACACATGAATTTTTCACACTACTGTATACAAGAGTGAATACCTCTGGTTTTAAATTCACTTAACATTCCTTCACCTCTCCTCATATTTACTGACAAAAATAAAGTACTCCGTATCTGGAAAAACATAGGGCATATACTCCACCACTGTTGCTGCATAGGCAGAGATAGTATATGAGTGGCAATCAAAGCCATCACAACGGCAATCAAGGAAAACCAAGATGATGAAACTTCAGTCAGTAACATGGTGCAAGATGGTAAAATCAGTAAGCGCAGCTGAATGGCAACAGCTGCTGAATAAAAACAAGAATAGGTATATCACCTTTGTCACCTTTGTCTCGCTTGTCCTCGTCCATCCCTCCACGAACACAAGTCAATGCCACACCATTCTATTTTGTTGCGAGCACGTTCTTTCCATTTCTGGCCAAAGTGTTTTATCATGAGATCGGTCCAGCATGTTTTCCGTCTGCTTGTGGTCTCTGGGGATCCAGTCACTGATGTGGGTTGTCCATAGGCATATAGGGTCAGAGATCCTGAGAGTTCTTACCATTCAAGAGACACAATAAGAAAAATCAGTCTCAGACCCCTTGGGATATTTGTAAGTCAATAGAACATTCAAAGAATACAGATAATTTTACTGGATGCTTACTATTCACTCCACTGGACAGTCATTAAACAGCTAGTGCTTGTGCAATGTAGCACATTATGTGTGTGACAGGTTGGTCTCCCATCATTGGACTCCCTTTCTCTTTCTCCATTTGTGAGAGTATTAACCATTTCAATTTGATATACATTTTTAAGACTTATTTTGATTTTAAAATGCTAGTCTCATATTTGTCCTAAACTATATAATAGTTGAGTTTAGCAATGTGACTGTGTATCTGGAAGGTATGATTTCCTTAATTTAGCTTTATTTTTGAAATATTCATTTTTCAAAGCAAGAACCACAGAAGTGAATGGAAACTGTTAAGAAAGTGATGAGACAAAAGAAAGTTGTGTAAGAGGTGGCCCAGTATATGTTGGTATTTGAGTTGTTGTGATAGCAATTCAGCATTTATCAAATCAGTTAACGTTAACACTCAGTGACAGTAAATAGGGCAAAGAGATTAGTGATTATGATTAATGGGAGTATATTTAGTGTTGAGAGAGGAAAGTGTCTGGGGGGAAAGTAATTAATTAGACAATGGAAAGCAGGGGAGACTTCTGGGTGAGAAGATTGATGACATCTTTTTTACCCGTTGTAGCGTGGAGTGATTCCAGTAGTTCAATCCTTACACAGAAATGCTGTTGAAAGCCTCTCAGTCAAGGCTTCATCCCCATTTAATTTTTGTTTTTACTCATTTGAAAAGAAGAGTTTGGATAGATGGAAAAAAGAGGCCTGCCTGTAATTCTCCCCACCCCCCGCAATCTTTACTGTGAAAACTTTCTGAAAACCTTCAGGTTTCCTGTAACACTTCCTTTGGTATGAGATATCAGATTGGAAGCTTTTCCAATGTACTATTAGTGGTAAGAGGTTTAGTTTACTGGATGTCCATGGGCCCAGACATCAGTGAGGAGCTGTAAATGATTCTACTCAATTTAAATGCTTGGTTTCATAAATTTGTAGAGTAGATTAACATTTTATGTGAGGCAAATGTAAGAAGAAATACAGTAACTGAGCTCAACTGCCTCCAAGATTTATTTGAGTGATCACTAGAAAAATACCAGATTGCAAAAGTACTTGTCCTCATTGTTTGTATTCTAAGTCTGTGTTCTTTGGTGGCTTGCCAGCATCACTTGTCTCATCCCAAATGCTTGGATTGCTTCGGAAGAAACTGGCCTGTCTCTTTTACATTTAACATCTTTACCAATCTGATGTTAATGACGAGGTGCTGGGAGTTTGAAATGCAATTGGGAAGGAAACTCTAATGTACCTTCAGGACTAACAATGCTGACTGCTCTGGTTACTGTTATCTTCAGACTCTTGCCCATTTAGACATAATGATTAAATTACTACATAGAGTCCCCATTTACGAGGCACTGTAAACACATGTAATAAGATAGGCCGTACCCCAAAGATTTTGTAATCTAGGCAAATGAGGAGACACAACAGACTGGGACAAACAAAAGGAGAATTGATGAGAACTAGGTAACAGTGTCCTCATGACTGTGTTTTCTTTGATAAACCTTAATCTCTAAAAGCAGCAAAGAATCCTGTGGCACCTTATAGACTAACAGAGGTTTTGCAGCANCTAAGGCACTACATAATTTGTGATATTGCGGATCCTGCAATATTAGGCTTCCACCACAATTTTGTCAGCCGGGTGGCTGAAACAAGGAGCCCCAAATGCGTGGGGCTGATGGCCCGAGCTCCCACTGTCAGCCCTGGGCAGCTGGTGGCCAGGGTCCTGCTGTCAGCCCCATGCATTAATGACTGTAATATAGTTGCAGCAAAATGTCTAGTTTTCAAAAAAGTTAGCAGGCATAACATAATACTTGAGAGTTGATATAATTTTCTTAAATAAATAGGTCGTCTCTGGATTTTCCAAATTACCACAGTTAATAAAAGTCCATTATTACTTTTCCACAATTTTCGATGTCTTGTCCACAATTCAGCCACAATTATTTGACAATTATCCCACCATTCAAATAGGGCCTTACTCATCTCAGTATTTTCATTGTCAAGTATTTGGTAGGTATCACTTCAGAAATAAATTTAAGGAGAGATTTTTTTTTTTACACACAACTCCTCTTATGCAGATGTGGAAGCATTTTTTCTATGTCCACACCTCTCCTCCTTGTATTGCCTCTAGCATTTCAGATATGCCAGAGATTTCAGTAAGAATGCCTCCAGTTTATCACCCTAATTTCTACTCATACCTCTTGAGTACATGGTGCAATCATGGTCATGTGAAAAAAATAAAAATGCCCATCTATTAACATATTTGAATTTAAAAAGGTGACATATCCCAATGGCTGACAAAAGAAATTAACATTGTCAAGAATGAGAATTACACTTTCAGCAGTATAGATGGTAACTGTAGAATTTTGTCATTTCCCCCTCTTTATGGCACATCTTTGCTGCATTATTATAGACAGTATCCTCTGAAATAGCCATATCAGACTAGTTACACTTAGCATCCGTCCCCTGTTTCCTCATCTACGGCAAGAAATGATTTTATCAAAAGAGAGAGAAGAAAGTTATTGTAATCGCCAGTGCTGCCAGTTGGACTACACACACATTTTTTTTATATATTGTTGTGTCATAAACAGGCTTTGGTTTCCCCCCCCAATTTATTTAACAGTGGAGTAGAAATCACTTGTGCTAATAAACAGATGCAATCAAGTAAATGGGAGATAAGAGGGAAGGAATTTTTTTGACAGCAAATGTAATACAATTCACTAGCTTCACTGACAGTTCTTATCATTTTCATGTTGTGTTAATGAATGGGAGTATACCTGAGTGAATAGTTAATAGTGATTTTTTTTCCATCCATGAAACCTCTCTCTCCATGCAGATAATGATTCTCTCAAATTTGTTTATTTGAATATCTTCACTAAATGATTCTGCAAACAATTTGAGCTACTCTGGTGAGTTCTGAGTAGACACAGAGATATTTGTTCTGGGCCTTGACTCAATGAGTGTAACATTCATGTTTTTAAGCTGAACACTCAGGTTTGTGAGATCAAAATTCACAGTTAATATTTTGTAATATTCACTTAGTGAATTTTCCTTTGAATATTCTTGTCAGTTAATTCATTCACTAGAATAGCTGCAGAAAACAAACATAAAAGAGGTGTGAATGCACTCCAAGTGAATTTGATTATTTGTTCAACTGAATATTTGTGGAAATTCTTTAACGCATTCACCCAGCTTGAATGGGGAATATAAATATACTTGAAATCAATGGATGGAGCTTCTCTGGAAATTCCTTTCATCCCCAACTAAGATCATTACCATGTTGCAAGTAACTTAACATTTATCAACAATATTAGCCAGATTTTCTAATTGTTCAGCACCCACATATGAAGCCAGATTTTCCAAATAGCTCATCAAGTCAGGTGATGAGTTCTTTTGAAAAATCAGGCCATAATTTCATAATGGGAGATGCTGAATACCGATCACTTCAGAAAATACCTTTAAATATCTGCACTTTAATTTAATAAGTAATGGATGCACTATTGCTTGGGAAATTAAAACAGAGTGGACAAAGCACAAGAAAACATACTGAAGTGAACAATTCTGCCCTGGCAAGCATGACAGATAAGGCAATTTCCTACATATCCTTGGGATACCTTATTGAATTAAGTTTAAATATCTTTTGGTTCCAGTGTATTAAACACAAAATTTGTGTATTATTGTGGGATTGCATATAACCTCTCTAGGGGAAAGATGTGATGTAAGGCCTGGGAGTTGGATGGACTATATTGAAAATGTGCAAAAGAAGAATGGACTCTGGCAATAGTAAGTGTGAAGTGGATTTCATGGGAAATACTTAGGGAAAGATTACTGCAAATCACCCCAACTCTGTTTATGCAAAATCCTAGTCCTTTGAATCTAGACCCTGAGGAGTGGGTCATTGTCTGCTGATTACCTGTTCCTGGAGACAAGAACAAAGGCCCACATTGTATAAATAAACAGCTGAACTGCCCAGACTGGTTCTGGTTCTGAATCGGAGACAGTTATGAACTTGCAATCACAGGGAAAACATAGTTGTGGATTTTGAAGAACTGACACCTACCAGAACTCAAGGATGGAGCTGTGGTGATTTCTGATAGGCTTTTTAGGATATGTGTAGGGTTTTTGTTTTGTTTTGTTTTGTTTTAAATATTTTTTTTTAATGCTTTCACTGCAAGAATAAATGTGCTTGGTGAGAAAGAGTTGTGTGGTAACTTATTAATGTGGGAAATGCACTGAGCATAGCCTCTGGAGAGAAATCAAAGCACAGACAGTGGCCTTTCAGGCTACCTGGTTTGCTGAAAATAACACAGTGTAGGCAGGGAACTGTGAAGCTTTTAAAGATCCCCTGGGTCAAAAGTAGAGAGATGCAGGGGCCTGCCCAAGAGAGGTAATAGCTGAGGAGTTGGGAGACTAGAGTGGGTGCCCTTGAGGGACCATGGAGAGGGAATATGGGTGCAATTACCCTGAACTCTGACAGAAGGAAAATTCACTGCCTTTACCTTTATTTCAGTGAGAGCAGAATCAGGCCTCATGAGAGGTGATTGGATCACTTGGTAAACTGGGCACAAGCAAACAAAGTGTGTTTTAATATGGACAAAGGAAATGTATCCAACAAGGAATAAAAGCATGTAGGTCATAAATACAACATGGGAAATCTATTCTGGGAAGCAATGACTCTGAACAAGGTTCGGGGGTTACGATGGATAATCAACTAGACATGAGTCCCCTGTGCAATACTATGGCCAGAAGAGCAAATGAGATCCTGGGATGTCTAAATAGAAGACTCTTGAGTAGGAGTAAAGAGGTTATTTTATCTATGTATATGGCACTGGTGTGAAAGGTAGACAGATTCATACTGAAAATAAGGTATACATTTTTAACAGTGAGGGTAATTAACCACTGGAACAATTTAGGAAGGTTTGTGGTAGATTCTCTATCATTGGCAATTTTTAAATAAAGATTGGATTTTTCCCTTAAAAGATATGCTCTAATTCAAACAGAACTATTTTGGGGGAAGTTCTGTGGCCTGTGTTATACAGTAGGCTAGACTATATTATCACAATGATCCCTTCTGGCCTTGGAATCTATGAAGATGCTCAGCACCTTACAGATTTTAGCTCCTACACAATGGTAAGGGAAAGATAAATTCTAAGTTTACATTTTTGGTTCCTTTCCAATTAGGAGACATGAGGAGTGAAGATTCCTAATTCTAAGCAGCAAGCAGAATGTTTGTACCTCTTTGCACCCTCTATAATAAATCTTATCTCTGCGAGACAAGACTAGACATGCTGGTTCTTTTGTATTTTGAGTTTTAAGTTTCTGCCAGAAGTGACACTGGAGTGAACTTCTAATAGAAGAGATAAAATAAACTCTTTGAAGAGCCGCGCCTGTCAATGAGGATGAAAAAACCCACACCTCGTGCTGTGTGTTAAAATAATCGATGCAGCATACAATTCAAGAACAATCCCAAAACTTCTTACATTAAAATTAAATTTTCTAGTGATGCTAGATTTTTTTTAAAACATACTCATTTGGACTGGCCAGAGAAATAATATTAAAATCTATAAATATTAGCGTTCTCATTGATGTGACTTTGGATTTTTTTTATTTTTCCCCCTTCTAAGCAGTTACTGACAGGAAAGAAATGAATGAATACACAGAACTGTTGTTACCATGGGAACAAGCAATGTCTTTTTCTTATGATTAGATAATTCAATAATTCATTTGGAGGCAGGGGGCCTATTTATCCTGAAGGAATAAATCCAGGTTTAAAAATTGTTGTTAATAAACAGTACAAAGAAAAAACGTCCTTTTGTATTCTATTCGGTTTACAAGCAGTAACTTGATGATCTGAACCTCCCATATCCCAAACACCCAGTGTTACTCAACAGAGGGTTAATTATTTGGATGTTTCAAGTAATAGGGATGTTCTGATAATATGGATATGTTAAAGATACTGGCTAGCTTTCCCAAGGCCAAATGACTCAGCAGGGAGTAGGTCTTAGTCCTAGGTTAGCAAACTAGCTGGCATTATTTAAGAGCTGAAACCACAAGTGCTTCTATGGAAGGCTATATACAGATCTGGCTGCAGATGTACTGCAAGCAAAATCCTCAGCTGGTGTTGATCAGCATAGTCCATCACTTCATTTGCCCTGATTTATACCTGCTGAGGAGCGGGGCCTATGTTGATTGTACTGAAGCTATGGATAAACAGTATTAAGTTCAGGGCATACTTTTATCAGTATCCCCCTTTAGTACACAGTCTTGTAAAAACTGCTTATGCTTTATTATTTCTTTGTCTGCTCAGTACCTGATTTCAATTTTCAACCATTGTTTTTCCTCTACTTTCTTTTATGTTATAAATCTATTCTCTTTTGTTTCAGTAGTTTGCACAATGGCAGAGTATTAGCCATTTCAGAAAGAAATTAAATCTAAAGGGGATTATTTCTCCCAGGTAGCAGCTCCTGAGAACTTCTTTATTATCCACAAATGCCTTTGCTAGTGGCAGTGAAAATAAAGTTATAAACATTCCTATTTGAAAACAACAACATTTTGGTATTCTGAGTCTCATAACAAACACTCACCTTTAATAATTCAGTAGCTATCCACAGTGTGAAGCATAACATTTCTTGTTTCATGTACTTAAATATACAGTTAAGGAGAAAAATACGTGGACAAAAAAATCAAATTCGGCTTTGGTCAAATTTTTAAATAATATGGAGCAGACTCTCCTCTTGTCTAAGCTCTGCTCTGTTATGGCTCCTTGGCCCAGTTTGTGCTAGCCCCAGTCTAGCAGCAGTTCTCACTTACACTATTGGTATATGGGCATTGATGGACCATGTGTCAATGGAGGATTGGTGTAGTAGAACTCCACCATACTGCTTCCTCATCCTTCCAGCCATCAACATGAACCACTCTCCCCAAATTGTTTCCTATGCTGGGTTGGAGGTGGGCTGCTGGCACAGGAGATGCCCACCCCATGCCATTGAAGAATTCCCTTCTACCAAAGGAGTTATCTGCTGGGGAGCAGCCAGAACCAAAATCTGGCTCTATCGAGGCACCTGAGCCACAGCACAAAGGGTCTGAAGTGCAAGTCAGAATCTGGCCATATTCATCTTTCTCCAATCTTATCATAGCAAAGAAAAGGTGGGATCTCTATTAGATTATTGAATTATTCTGTTCAAAGTCAGTCACCCAATTTTAAGTGGGGCACTGCAACTTATCTTAGTTACACTGTTATTCATTAAAAGATGAGAAAGTATCTGTCAGTCCTCTACGTACTTATCTGTCCATCCACCATCCATCTTGGTAATTATGTGGCCTCCATCAACATACTATCTGAGCAACTTTGCTGCAGCTAACAATATACACACTAAAGAGTACCCCAACTCCCTAAAGACTTGTTCCTTTGGAGCTCCCTGATGATGTGAGTATTACCAGTTCTGGGGCAACAGAACTGTTTCCATGTATACAACCTTCATCTAGGAGATGCTACCCTGAAAAGCTGGGACCTGTTCGTAGCACACTGAATTAGGATGAAGCGTAATTCATTTTACTTTGATTTTATTCTGTTTTCTGAATAGCAGACGTGCCACTGTTTGCTCTGTTGATTTGTTCTGTGGTTCCAGTTTGGTTTCCGAGCACAGGTGGGAAGAATCAGATGGAAAATGATTCTTCCCTGATGCTATGGGAAATGTATTGATGTACAGTATGTTTTTATTGTGAGAATTCTAGTGGTGGAGGTAGCCTTTAAAAAGAAAGTGGGATATCGTGGGGGGAAACACTGATCTGACCCACTAACTTTGAGGTTAGTTATAGACCTAATTTTACAAGTCTCAGTTTCATAAGGAGAAGAACCACAAGTCCCAGAACCCCTAAATAATTGTTACCAGTGTGGCTCTGCCAGTTTCATGCTCAAAGCATTTATTTTCTTTGCTTTTAATATTTTTTACAGATCCCCATTACACACACATACATACGCACACACATTCTCTCAAGAATTATAGCCCTAGAGAGTTAGAAAATGATAGTTTCAGTGTACTGTAACTTACTGTGGAGATAACTTTTCTGGGCCTTTCCATCAAATGTGGCTTATTTGAAGCTAAGATTGCTGTGTCTTTATATGCACTGAACACAATCAATATATCTTCCTAGTTTCAAGGATGTCCCAGTGACAAGCTGATTTGATATTAAGTCAATTTTAATGTCCAATTGTTGCTTTGTATCTTATTATTTCAAGGCTGGTTTCATTAGTTATAAGATCATTCTAATGTCTATATTTGTAGGTGACAATGGGTTTCCATTATAGCCACAACTTATAACACCATTTTCCTTTCTTCAAACTTCAGCAGAGGAAAATTGCAGTAATTCACTTAAGTCTATTATGAAATGGACTTTTTGATAATGAAAAAAGAGTTTGAGATGAAAAATAAGTCATACAGACCTGTAAAGTACTTAGAAAGTATAAAAGTCACCTTCAATATACTATTTAGAGTGTGCAAGAAGAAAACTTGAATTGGAAAGAAGCGACACTGTCAGGAAATAGGCTGCCATTGTTTGTTTGACAATGCTATTTTTTGCCATTGGCACTATTTTATTTTGTTTTGTATTTTCTCTATCAAAACAGTATTACTTTATAAAAGCCTCATGGAAAGATTCCATCTATTGGCCATGAGCACTGTTCCTTAACAGCAAAATGAGGGCCCATATTTCTAGAGAAATCTAGACTTGTGACCTGCCAAATCTGCCAAGACTTTAAAAAAGGGTGGTTAAAAGAAGAAAAAATGCTCCTTCAATATCAACATTTTCAGAGAGAAAATAAAAACATTCAATTTAGAAAATGGAAGTATATCTGTTAAAAATGTAAACATTGAAATTACAGTAAATTTAGAAATATGTTAGTGTTGAAATACGGCATCTAGCCCATGGCTTAAAAATAAACAAAGAAACCCCAACAACCTTGTTTGTTCCATGGATTCTCCCAACACTAAGTAGTCTCCATGAAAAGAAACTTTTACATTTTACCTAATTAACAATATTGCATGGCATTTCCTAAACCATACAATGTCTGGAGTCTAATATAACTGTGGTTGCAGTCTTTACTGGATTCATTTTAATTCAGCACCTCCAGTCACTTTGGATGCACCTACCCATACATCTGATCATTACTGGAATTGTTCCTAAGTGGCCTACTGTAGACCACACAGAAAGCCAGTGGCAGTCAAGGATAACATCCATGATGATTCCTAGTCTCATGCTGTAGCCATTGTATAACACTGCTTCCTTATTACTCTCTGGTAATGAGTAATTCCTTTGGTGAGGTCTCGGAAACTGGAATAGACTAATAGAATTCACAAATGATATTATAATGAAAATCTCCAAAGGCATTTTTAAGCAGTTCCTTAAGCTATTGGTGGAGACAATTTCCCTAGCAATAAGTCAGAGATTAGTTTAATTTAAAGGTGAACTACTTTTTGAGACATGCCCACAGTACATTATGTGTTGCATTTAGAAAAGGGAAGTAAAATAAGCTACAGTGCATATAGTTACAATAATAGGAATCTCTAACTATTGCATATAATACAATTATGGAAAGTAAAAAATGTATCTTTGATAGTCTTATGCTCCATTCTACTCTAACAAATCACTTAGTTCTGCATCCCTGTGGGCCTGTAAAGTTTATTTGCCTCATTTTTCAGGCAATAAAACATTGTTTTACAGTTAGCTGGGTATTCCACTTTTATAAAAGCAGCTATTTATTCTATATTTAACATGTTGGTATTCATTGAATGTCATTCCATTCCTGTTGGAAATTTAGATTTGTTTACTACAGCTGAAGCAACTAGATAGGCTTCATTATTTTGCTTATTTATTTGTAACTAACTTGACTTGTAGAGCCATTTCTCTTATGTTCAAATCTTCTTTTACTGGATTGGTATATTAAAGAAATACAACCAGCATTTGCCTAGATAAATGAAGCAGGGTTTTCAATGTTTTGCTTGATGTCATGTATGTAAGAATCCAAATGATCATGTTAATGAAATAAAATTATCAATTATTTTCTGCACAGAATATTTAACCTAGAGTAATGAATTTTTGGCAAAATCTAATTCTTAATCACAGCAGTTATTATAATAACAGTAGGAACAATTACCAGTACAAACATGTACTATGTTCAACTCCCAGCAGCATTTCGGTGAATAGAGAAGTACTGAGGCCACTAATAGTGTCACAGACACTGAAATTTAATAAAAATATAATACATAATGTATTGCCTGCATCTGAAAGGAGAAAGCAGAAAATAATGGATACATTTAAATACTAATCTTACTCTTTATCTTCCACCATTTACCTCATGACATTAGCAAAACAAATCTTTCTATTATTTAATTAAAGTTCTATATGATGGGCTTTAATTATTGAACACACATAAACCTTCATAACCTTTGCAGTATTTATTGTCCTGCAAAATATCTTCTTTCTTACCCTTTTGATGATAGGCTATTAAAAATGAACTACACACAAAGTGCCTGATCTTGCATTGCTTACCCAGACAGTGCTCCCAGTGAAGCCAGTGAGTTTATTGACTGAGTCAGGCTTGCAGGATCAGGCCCAAAGGATAATTTGATTAGCTGATTACCAATATATTTCAGAACAAAGGGTCTATTCCTTCACCACTGAAGTCTATTGCAATTTTCACATTGGGTGAAACTCAGCCCTGTGTAGAGAGCCTGAAGAAGGTATATCCACCTCTCAAGCTCCACCAATACCCCATTTATTTATTTGAGTTAAAATATAGAGACACCTAACACATGACCTGTAGGTGTTCTGACAACAGAACATAGCTTACATTCATATCTATATAGGGATATCACCCTGCTGCCAAACATAGTCCAATGTTACTCTGCCCATCAGCTTGATCACTTCTGAAGCAGGCCCTTAAAGGTCTATAATTCTTGGTTCTTTTTGGACAAAACTGAGGAGTGAGTACCAGAGCCAAGATGGGCCCTTAAAGGAAATGTCCTAACCACAGCCCTGTCTCTTTTCCAGAAAAGGGGGAAGGTGGTAGGATTGAGTTCTAGGTTCTTTGCTGACCTCAATGATTTTTAGTATTAAGTAGAACATAGTCCTTATGCAGGCTCCATGCAATGGAGACAATTGTATCCACAGACATCTACTAGAATGAGATGAAGCTCTGTGGTTGGTATTTACAAAACTGTCCAAGTGAATTTAATACCTAAATCCTATTGAAAGTAAATGGAAGTTGGGTGCCTAACTAACTTAGGCACATTTGAAACACTTACCCTAAATTCCTTGAGCTATAAGCATTGATATCCTTAAAAAACAATAATGTGCACCACGCAATGGTTTCTTTTTTCATTTTAAGGATAATTGTAAAAGCTGATAATTGGCATTCAGGTTTCAATATTATGCCACTTAAAAACACATATTCAAAACCAAAGAGGGAGGATTTTACAGGAAAATCATGAAAATGTTCCCGAATGAACATGTTGCTTGTCTTGTCCCTCTTGAACAAGGCCATTATGCAAATAGTCACTGTCAGCTAAATCTGCTTCAGGTAACTGATAACCCAGACTTTTTGCCTGCCTCTTTTCATCCCCCAGTGACAAATCTGAATTCCCTAATTTAGAGGGGGAAAAAATGTCACATTATATTTCAAAGAATCTAATTGACTTTACATTTCCCCAATTTTCTCAAAAGATTTGAGCTCTGCAGCCTGACATGAAGCTTTAGCATTTACAATTTCCCAAGCTTTCATGGTTTGGTTGAAAGTAAGAAGCTGATTTGTGTAAACCTTCAACTAACCTCAAAATAATCTCGGAGCTACTGAAATTCTAAACTTTTTATCATAATTGGCAAGTAACGTAAATATTTACTTGCATTTTTCACTTTTTATAGTTGTGATCAGGGATGGTGGTGCAGGGGGTTCCTGCCCAATGGGAACAGTTCAGTAGGACAGCGGTCCTGCCCGGTGGCAACAGTTCAATATGGCTGCCGTCCCACACAGTTCAGCAAAACAATGCTTTGAGTCTTTGCGGTATCTCCAGTGCTGTGCAATGTAACAAAATTATTGTGCAGTTATATTGGGTTCTTCTTGCATACTGCTTATCAAAATATGAGTAAGTAAAAATAAAATAAAGCATCAATTAGACTAAACCAATAAATGTATTCATAACAAAGTCTTTTAAATTCCAAGATTGAAATAAAGGAACACCAGCTCTTCCAGTTTGTCTTCTGAAAGAGAACACCTCTGACCAGAGAGGACAAGATTACACAGCAAGTTGCTGAGTTAAGCATAAGCTGTGTTTGTTGCAGCATTTATGTATCTGAAAGCTAATGTTTTCAAATTCGGAAGATGGTCATCTGTTGATGACCAAAACATTGCAATGCCAGTTTCCCCTGACTGTATAGTGCTCTGGATCGTGTTGGGTGCCACATTTTCATTATACAAAGCAAACTCCTCTGCTGAAATGTCACTGAAGTCAGGAATTGAAGTGTAATCTTCCTTGACATGAAACGTTCCAGGAACTCTTCTGGGGTTGAAAATCCTTATGCATTTCAGGAACTTAATTGTGGGTTGACCACTCTCAGTATCACTGATGTACTTCTTCAGCTTTTCAGCTGAACGAAACAGGTGCACCAACTTGCTGCTTTGATCAGTTGTTACATTGTTGAAATCTTCAGCCCTGAGAAACCTTTGAGTGTTTTCCTCCAAAACTGAGTCTCTCTCTCTCAAGGAAAAAACACAGTTTTTCCACTTTCTCAAAAGCAAAGAGAGTGCATGGTCTCTGGCTTTTATATGTAGCCAATAGGTCAATGACTGGCTTGCACATTTGATTGATAAAACACAGTGCAATCTTCTGCATTAAACATTGGGTTTAATCTGAAAGCACTCTTTCAAGTTCCTGCAACAAATGTGGTGACGAACTGCCACACACCCCTCCCATTTATTTTTCAACAAAGCCATGATAATATTGAAAGTGCATTTCTTGGTACTGAACAGTAGCAAACCAGCTATTCCATCTAGTTGCTACTGGATTTGGTGCCATTGTTGCACTCGGAGCTTTTTGCCTGAGGTAATTTAAATACCTCACCTTCCTGTCCCCTGCCATATAGAACATTTGTGAGAAAACTTTTACCAGTGCATTGACATCCTCGATTGGCTTATGAAAACTTTCCCCCACCAGACTGATTATGTGAGCAAGGCATGTTATATGGATACTATTGGGAAACAGTCCAGACAGTACAGTTTTGTAAGCTTTTCTGATGTACGCAGCATTGTCCATGTCAAAGACAACCACAATGTTGTAAACAATTTTGTAAACTTTGCAATCTGAATGACTGCTTGAGACATTGTGCTGTGATTTGTTTTCTGCATGAAGTGTGTGTCAGCTAGATAGGACACCTTCCCAGTACCGTCTTTCACCATGGGTGCGAGTAAAATGTTAAGAACATAGCGGCCCTCATTGTCAGTCATTTCATTGAATATAACTGACACATAGTTATCCTTCACTTTGTCCTTAAGTTTATTTCTCTCAGTGTTGTAGACATCTGTAAGATATGCATCTTGAAGCTGGTAACCTCTTGGACTTGCACCACCATTCTTAACTCGAGTGTTCAGAAACTCACATACAAAAGGATGGTCCATTTTAGATAACAATATGTTTTCAGCGGCACAAGTTAAGACCCAGTCATGGACAACATCCAGTGCTCATGTTGTGCTATTGTGGTTGTGCTGAAACAGGCTGAAAGAATACGCTGCATTTTTTTGTGATTCTCCCTGCAATGCAGCTTTTCTTTTAAATACTTTTGTGATTTGATGAGGTGGTTTGAAATTGTCAATTTCCTGTGATGGTTCAGAACAACATTGCACATTTTGCAAAAGAGTTTTCTGCCATCTTCAAATACCTCTCCAGGAAAATCTTTTATTCTCTCTTTTGCTGGTATATTTGCAATGTGGGACCTTTGTTGTGACATTTTCAGGCAATATCAATCCCTTGACCTCCAGTGTGATCTGACATTTTTCACGATCTTTCTCTCCTGAGGGATATTATGCAATAACATGTGGTCATACATTTTAGGTGTAAAATTACATGGAGACACAATTGCATGATTCCCAGGGGTGTTCTCAATGTGGGTACATCTGCACAGAGCACATTGCACAAACAAGGCCACCGTATTATGTACTGGGATTCAAGGTAAAAGATTTCTCTTGGTTTTGTTTTAGTTTAGGTGGTGCTCTAACAAACTAATTACAGAAGGCAAAATAAGCTGAACTGAAAATGCTAACTATTTTTCAATGTACTTTCAAAACCTCATTTAACCAGTGTAAAGAAAAACAGATTTAATTTCCAGGTTATTAAAAACACAAAGTCTCAGGGAGAAGCAAAGCCTGAAAGCATTTTAATAACTTTGTCAAAAGTTTCCAAAATATCTTTGAAGAAGGTCACCTCTTCCAATCTGTACTTTGCTTCCCCAAAAAGAAGATTTTTTTTCTGGTCACCTACAGATTAAGTCTCAAGCACTATGCGGTCTTTCTTTCTTTCTTTTTTTAAACTACAGATGCAAATAGTTTTCTCACTTTTTCAGCTTCCAAATTTTACAACACATGAAACCAAGATTCATTCTTCTTGTGTTCTTAAAGTGACTGTGCGGCTTCAGGTCACAAGAGATAATATAATACCAGTGAACCAGAAACAAAGTTGCAACGAATATACTGTCAATGTTAACAAAAATAACAAAAAGGACAGACCTTGCTGTGGCACATTTCTTTGTACAGTCCTACTAACAACAAAAAGCTAGCCGTGAATAGATATACAACTTGCAATAGAGTTTAACCAGCATTATAACTGTTTGCTTGAGAAGAAAAATATACTCACTTCTGGAAATGATTTTACCCTTTTGCTTTGGCTACCAGTTCCACACAATTACGAACCAACTGTCCCTGACACTGCGTGTACATACTTTTTTTCCTTAAAATATCTCGTTGTTGCTATGATTTCTGGATAGCTCCTTCTGTGATAGTAGTGATGGGAACCTGGTTTAAACTAAGTTATGCCTAGAACGGAAATTCCAGAGCATGGATATTCTGTTTTGCAGAATTCTGCAAAGTATTCTGGTATTTCAAAATTTGGTTTCATTTTCATTAAGCATGACAACCAAAACTAATTTAAAATTTTCTGCCAAGAGGCAGTTCACCGGGTGGAGATGTGCTGGAGCTGACCCCACTGAAGTCAGTGGTGAAACCTCCTTTGACTTCAATGGGGCCAATATGTCATCCTTTTATGTAATTCCACCTAAATAACGCTGTCATTAAAAAGCTGATGGTCGTTGATACTTTGTCTACATGAGTGCTTCCCCTGCTGTACCATTGACAGAGTTGCACTAGAGATAACAATGGTGGGATATTTTAGGAAAATAAGTCTAGTGCTAGACAAGTCCTCAGAGAAACACTTAGCAAATAATATTGGTGTAAATTAACTTAGAATAATTTACTGTCATCACTGCAAAATCAACCTTATAAATGATGTAAGCTGGTCATAAATATACTAATAATACTCAGATTCCCCTCACTAGGAGAAAACAAAACCTTTCTCAGAGTTCAATTCAAGAAAAAAAATATAAATGCCCATCTATGGATTCTGGATCTATAAAAGGCTGATCTATTCAGCAACTAGTCTTTTTATTATTATTATTATTTCCTATTCAGATTCACACTGATACACACAGGGGGCAAGAAGACATACTGTCATCTTTTCCATGTTTATTTTTGCATGATTCATCATGAACTTCAAATGGTGATTGGACTCTAAACATTGAATTTCATAGCATATGTTGTTATACTTATCCAAAATTATTTCCCTAAGTGACCACAGATTGTGAATGGACTTGGCAACTCATTTTTTATATTTTTAGGGAAATTATATGTCACTGCCAAAGTGGAAATCTGGGCAAAATTTTGCTGATGTCCATGGGAGTAGTTACATGAGCAAGAGTCTGCAGTATGGGGCCTCCTGGCTTGGGTCCATATCTAACTGTACCTAATCTATGAATCGAGAACTTTCTTCAAAAATAATCTGTGAATTTTTGCATCTTTGACAAACATTCACATGAACTTTATTTATAATAAGTATTATCACAGATGTTTCTATTAAGATAAATGACACATGTGATGGGTTGGATCACAGAACCTCCCCTGGGAGCTGCCACCTGATGTACCAAGACTACCTCTGTTCCTGTTTTCCCTGCCAGCTCAGGACTCCAGCACCCTGTCTTGCTGAGCCAGACACTCCCGTATGCTCCAACACAGACCCAGGGCCTGAATTACTCGCCCCAAAGCTGCAGGTTTACCTGAAAACAGCTCACAGAAGTGTGCTTGTCTTTAGCACTCAGATGCCCAACTCCCAATGGGGTCTAAACCCAAATAAATCCATTTTACCCTGTATAAAGCTTATGCAGGGTAAACTCATAAATTGTTCGCCCTCTGTAACACTGATAGAGAGATATGCACAGTTGTTTGCTCCCCCAGGTATTAATACATACTCTGAGATAATTAATAAGAAAAAGGTGATTTTATTAAATACAAAAAGTAGGATTTAAGTGGTTCCAAGTAGTAACAGACAGAACAAAGTAAGTTACCCAGCAAAATAAAATAAAATGCGCAAATCTATGTCTAATCAAACTGAATACAGATAATCTCACCCTCAGAGATGCTTCAGTAAGTTTTTTCTCAGACTGGACACCTTCCAGGCCTGGGCACAATTCTTTCCCCTGGTACAGCTCTTGTTCCAGCTCAGGTGATAGCTAGGGGATTCTTCATGATGGCTCCTCTCNTTTAAAGATACCTTACAAGAGACCTTTTGCATGAAGCATATCCCAGTTACATTATATTCACTTATTATAATATTTTTATAAAACCATATAGACTACACAATGTCACAACACATTTAAAAGGCAAAATATACATATAAAAAGCTGTCTATGTTGTGTACGTAATGGGATCTCTTTGATGCACTTCTGGAAAATCCCTTTAGCAGTAATGGTTGCACTGAAGTGAGATTATTGAGCTGTTTATTGGTCATTGAAAAATGCATTTGATTAAATTTGAGATTAAGGATTTGATTCCACTGTCACGCTGTCTGGAGTGGCTCAAGACTGTGAGTGATTACTTCAGGGGAGCCTATCAGAAAACAGCCAGACACCCCAAACTGGTGGTATGTGCTATAATGAGATTTCACCAAGCCAGTGACAAATGTGAACTCCTGGATCACCATAACAATCATACCATGGAATCACAGACAGTCCCCTTATATTCTCCCGTCTATCTTGCCACCTAGACAAACTGGACTTTGTGATAAAAGGTCACTTAATCTAAAAATCACACCTCATCATTTGCTTTCAGTCCCAAGAGACCAGTGTCTTACCCCAGATCAACTGGTACCCTAGATCAGTGGTCCTTAACCAGGAGATTGCGAGGTTTAGGTTTAGGGGGGGTCACATATGCAGGGCTAGCATTAGGGTGTGGAAAGCAGGGCAATTGATCAAGACCCCATGCCACAGGGGGCCCCACAAAGCTAAGTTACATGCCTCAGACCCAGGCAGTGGGGCTCAGGATTCAGCCCCAAGTGGTGGGGCTTGGGCTTCAGACTCCTGAAAGGGGTACAGTAGTCAGGAAAGTGTGAGATGTAGATTCTAGATCTTACACCAAAGACAACGCTGGTAGCCAATTCTATATTAAACTAACAAAAGTTTATTATCTAAGAAAAGGAAATGAGAGTTACTGAGAGGTTAAAGCAAGTAAAATATATTAATGGGTGAGTAACAGATTGTAATTCAAAATGGTGGCAGTGATATAATAAACTGCCAGTTTCCCAAAAATCTTTTCAGGGTTCCCAGATTGTCTCTGAGGATCTCCACTTTGCATCTGGTACACTTCCTTGTAAGAGTTCAAACAGTCCAGAGATAAAGGATTTTTCTTTGAATCCATACTTACAGCTTCTTCTCAAAGAAAACAAGCTGTCCATGTTACTACACATGTGGGCTTTTCCTTTGATGGAGAGCGAGGAATGCATTTGTAGTCTTTGACTTCCAATCATCAAGCACAATGACCACTTGCTTTGAAATTAGCACTTTTCTGTTAAAGTTCTTCATTTGCATTCCACAGGCTTCTTTCTCTTTATATGGGTTGTTTAGACACAGGTAAACACAATGTAAATGTTTACGACTACATTATAATGGGATACAAATAAGTGAAAACAATGCAAGTAACATCCTACTAGTTTTCATGAAGTTTAAAGACCAAATACAATCTTATATATTTAACAATTGTTTTGATCTATACTACTACACAAGTGAATTGGCCTGGGGCTCTGGGATGAGCTGGCACTTGGTCTGCCAGCATCACACCCACAGAATGATGAGTATCAAACTCCTAAAAGGTGCTTGTTGCTCTCTACTCTCACCTAAAATCATTTGAGTGGGGGATGCCCAACACCTTGCAGAATTAAGCCCTAACATCTCAGTTAGCAAATTCTAACCCGGCATAATTTCACTGCATGAAGTTCACCCGGGTTCAAAGTGACAAGATAAGGCATATGAACCACATAAATCTCAATTAAAGTCTCAAAATAGTCCTATTGGCATTAATGGAATTTCTCATAGTAGTAGGAATTTAGTAGCATCTATGGGATCATCTCCTAGATATTTTATCTATATTTACTCTAATGCAAATAATTAACATATAGTTAATACTATACCTCACAACTAATGGGAGGGTTGGAAAAATAGTTAATGCTATATAGGAAGGAAGATAGTGAATTCAGCAAGCTTGTTTTAGCATCTTTTCTTTAACTAATATGTAAGACTAAAATTAAATATCACATATGAACAATTGTTAAGGAAATGCATCTCCAGAACTAACCTCTCAAGTGTATTATGCTAAGCAGGACATTCTGCATTTTGGTTGAATCTAGCTGCGTGTTCCTCTGAAGCAGGAGATGTGTGTATGAGTAAACTGGGGGAAATGGACTGAATTGGCATCAAGGAGATCATGAATTCAAATCTCACCTTTCCTGACTGACTGTTTACATTTCTGTGAACTTCATAGCTTGTATTACTGAGCAATGCCTTTTAAATTAATATGTCAAAACTATACACTTGGTAGTCCATCATTAACCATCAGACAGTATTCCTCCCTAAAAGCCAGTAAAAAAAAAATCAAAAAATCCAAGAATCCTTTCCCAACAGTCCACTGTTGTCTAGCAAATATTGTGAAACCTACTGGCAAAGTGCATGTCATGTCCCACTCTAGTGGCTGGTCTACAGAAATGATAGAAATTACTTCTGCTAAAATGGTAGATGTCGCTACAAGGGATCTGAAGGTTTGGGGATCAAATCCTACTACTGACCTATGTCAGATTCTTATGGTTGCACATGATGGAATTTGTCTAGTTTTCTTTTTAAAATATTGTCATTGACTTGCACAGTGGGGAAATGTTCTTTTAAAACCGGTGTTATGAAGAAACAACTGGTAGAAAAGCGAAAACATTTTGGCAAAAAAATTCAAAATGTCAATATCATTCTAATTACAAAGTATTTGAAATGGACCTATTTCAAGTGTTCAGAATTTTTGAGGCTTTTTAAAACATTTTTTTTCTTAAAAAAAAAAAATCTTTCAGAATTATTATCAAATATATTATTGAAATGAAAACCCAGTTTTTGGGCAAAGAAAGATTTTTATAACCTTTTGTGACAGCATATTCAATAATGTTCTGAAGAATTTTTGAAATAATTAATTATTTCATAAATAAACAATAGTGATCAACACTTTTGATCACAGGTATTCCATATGTGGGTCATTTGTCACACATTTTAATTGCTTAGGTTACATACCGGCAAATGTAAAGGTTGAGAATAAATTCTAGAGGGCGTAATCCTGAAGCTGCTATAACTATTGAATTTCCATTGATGTTCCATATACAGGGCAGCTACTGAATCATGCCCAGAGTTTCAAAAAAGCATTTCCCTCCACCATGAATTGTTATACATGCACTAACATGGATATTTACCAGTGAAACCAGACTGAAATCAATAAGCAAGGTTGTTTGCCGTAGATAAAAATGTTTCTTTAAAAATAATTATCTATTGATATTTGATTTATAGTAGAATATATACATACAATTTCAGCAAATATAAGAGTAAAAGTTAGGCACAGAACTAAACAGATGTAGTAGTTAAAATATTAGACAAAATTATAGAATAAAATATGAAGGTAAACGAAGTAAACACAAGAAGAACCAAAGATGAAGATGATACAAAAAGAGAACTAGTGCAAGAGTGTGAGTCAAAATACATTGTTTATTAACATCTGACATGCAATTCTAGTTTAATGCTTCCAATTTTCATCTCACCTGTCTTCCTGTTAGGATGAGAAATACCTGTGAAATTTTTACTTAGGTGAAGCACTTGATTTTTTTTTCTCATTAAAGCTAGTAAATTGTCTTTCTCCCATAGAGGGGAAAGTAATACAAATGTGCTTCAGTTTTATCAGTGGAAACCATTGTTTAGCAGCCATTAATGGGGTAATATTAAAAGACAATACAGTACTTAGAATACAAAATATTCCTCTCTAAAATAAGAGCCCAATCTTGCCACTCTCACTCACAGTAAATAGCACCTTATTACACAAGCAGTCCTTTTGAAATCAGTGAGATGCTGTGCATAGCATGATACTGTTCAATATGCGTAAGTGTGACACAGCTGGGCCCCAATGTACTTTCATCTCTGGCAGTAGCTCCAAAAGTTCACTTATTCCTTCATTGTTACTTACAACTATAGATAATTAAGGATACCAAGTAGCTTCAAGTATGATGATTAAAATCGATTTTCTATTTTTTTTCTGACAGGTGTATTCTCCTTAACTATTTAAATTTAACACTTACATTTTTAATGCTTTTGATATCCATGCATATAATCATATAGTGTCTGTGAAGATGTTTCAAGTAATTAGTATTTGACACTAACCTTTTAAGCATGTTATCCTTGTGGTGTATACATTCAGCTTGCATTTGAATAGCATCATAGAATCATAGAACTTAAGATCAGAAGGGACCATTATGATCATCTAGTCTGACCTCCTGCATGATGCAGGCCACAAGAGTTGACCCACCCACTCCTGAAATAACTCTCACCCTTGTCTCAGCTGTTGAAGTCCCCAAATCATGATTTAACGACTTCAAGCAGCAGATAATCCTCTAGCAAGCGACCCCTGCCCCATGCTGCGGAGGAAGGCGAAAAACCTCCAGGGCCTCTGCCAATCTACCCTGGAGGAAAATTCCTTCCCGACCCCAAATATGGTGATCAGCTGAACCCCGAGCATGCGGGCAAGATTCTCCCTCCAGACACTCAGGACAAAGACTTTCAATATCCCAACATTTACCATCGGTACTAACTACCAGCGGTGGCACATTATTGACCTATTGTTTAAATCAAGGTATCTTATCAAACCATTCCCTCCATAAACTTATCAAGCTTAATCTTAAAGCCGGAGAGGTCTTTCGCCCCCACTATTTCCCTCGGTAGGCCGTTCCAGTATTTCACTCCTCTGACGGTTAGAAACCTTTGCCTAATTTCAAGCCTAAACTTCCCAACTGCCAATTTATATCCATTTGTTCTCGTATCCACATTAGCACTGAGCCGAAATAATTCCTCTCCCTCCCTGATATTGATCCCTCTGATATATTTAAAGAGAGCAATCATATCTCCCCTCAACCTTCTTTTGGTTAAGGAAAACAAACCGAGCTCCTCAAGTCTCCTTTCATACGACAGGCTTTCCATTCCTCGGATCATCCTAGTGGCCCTTCTCTGTACCCTTTCCAGTTTAAATTCATCCTTCTTAAACATGGGAGACCAGAACTGCACACAGTACTCCAAATGAGGTCTCACCAGCGCCTTGTATAACGGGACTAGCACCTCCTTATCTCTACTAGAAATACCTCGCCTAATGCATCCCAAGACCGCATTAGCCTTTTTAACGGCCACATCACATTGCCGACTCATAGTCATCCTGCGATCAACCAGGACTCCGAGGTCCTTCTCCTCGTCCGTTACTTCCAACTGGTGCGTCCCCAGCCTATAACTATAATTCTTGTTAGTCATCCCTAGATGCATAACCTTACACTTCTCACTATTAAATTTCATCCTATTACTAATACTCCAGTTTACAAGGTCATCCAAATCTCCCTGGAGGATATCCCGATCCTTCTCCGAATTGGCAATACCTCCCAACTTCGTGTCATCCGCAAACTTTATCAGCCCACTCCTACTTTTGGTTCCGAGGTCAGCGATAAATAGATTGAATAACATCGGACCCAAAACCGAACCCTGAGGAACTCCACTGGTAACCTCCCTCCAACCCGACAGATCCCCTTTCAGTACGACCCGCTGCAGTCTCACCTTTAACCAGTTCTTTATCCACCTCCGCAATTACATTTCGATCCCCATCCTTTCCAATTTAACCAGTAATTCTTCATGCGGTACCGTATCGAACGCCTTACTGAAATCAAGATATATCAGATCCACCGCATTTCCCTTGTCTAAAAAATCTGTTACTTTCTCAAAGAAGGAGATCAGGTTGGTTTAGCACGATCTACCTTTCGTAAAACCATGTTGTAATTTATCCCAATTGCCATTGACCTCAAGGTCCGTACTACTCTCTCCTTCAATATTTTTTCCATGACTTTGCACACTACAGATGTTAAACTAACAGACCTGTAGTTACCCGGGTCACTTTTTTCCCCCTTCTTGAATATAGGAACTAAATTAGCTAATCTCCAGTCAAACGGTACAACCCCTGAGTTTAGGGATTCATTAAAAATTATCGCTAACGGGCTTGCAATTTCACTCGCCAATTCTTTTAATATTCTAGGATGAAGGTCATCCGGGCCGCCCGATTTACTGCCGTTAAGCTGTTCACGTTTGGCTCGTACCTCGGATACTGTAATGCCTACCCCCCCCCTTCATTCCCATCAGTCACGCCGCCACTATTCCCAAGCCCTTCAGTAGCCTCATTAAATACCGAGGCAAAATATTGGTTTAGATATTGTGCCATGTCTAGATGATCCTTAATCTCCATTCCGTCTCCATTCTTAAGCGGTCCCACTTCTTCTTTTTTGGATTTCTTCCTATTTATATGGCTAAAACCTTTTACTATTATTTTTAATTCCCTTCGCAAGATCTATCTCCACCCGGCTTTTGGCCTTTCTAACCGCACCCCTACACCCTCTGACCTCAATAAGGTAGGTTTCTTTGCTGATCCCTCCCATTTTCCACTGCTTATACGCCTTCTGTTTTTTCTTAATCACCCCTCTGAGACGCTTGCTCATCCAGTCCAGTCTAAAACTGCTACCTACAACCCTTTTTCCCTTTCTCGGGATACAGGCCTCCGACAGCTCCGCAACCTCAACCTGAAATAATCCCATGCCTCTTCTGCCTTTAGATCTCTAAATCTGTTTGTCCAATCCACTTGCTTAACTAGCTGCCTTAATTTAGTAAAGTTAGCCCTCTTGAAATCATATGAATAGCTCCTCCACTGCTTTGATTACCCATATGAATGTTTGTAATGAGCCCTGGTCTACACTAGAAGGTTAGGTTGAATTTAGCTGCGTTAGGTTAATTTTATAAGCAATGCGTCTATAGAACTAACCCCGTTCCGTCGACCTAAAGGGCTCTTAAAATCGACTGCTGTACTCCTGCCCGGCGAGGGGAGTAGCACTAAAATCGACCTTCTTCGGAGGAATTTGGGGTAGTGCAGACGCAATTCGAAAGTATTGGCCTCCGGGAGCTATCCCAGAGTGTTCCAAAGTGACCGCTCCGGACAGCACTTTCAACTCCAATGCACTAGCTGGGTACACAGGAAAAGCCCCGGGAAATTTTGAATTTCATTTCCTGTTTGGTCAGCGTGGCGAGCTCAGCAGCACAGGTGACCATGAAGTCCCAGAATCGCAAACGAGCTCCAGCATGGACTGAACGGGAGACAGTGAATCTGATTTCTGTATGAGGAGAAGATTCTGTGCAGGACAAACTTCAATCAAAAAGAAGAAATGCCAATATATATGAAAAAATCACACAGGGCATGGTGGAGAGAGGCTACAACAGGGACAAACAGCAGTGCCGCATGAAAGATAAGGAGCTCAGGCAAGCCTACCAAAAGACCAAGGAGGCAAATGGTCACTCCGGGTCAGAGCCCCATACATGCTGCTTCTATGATGAGCTGCATGGCATTCTAGGGGGGGACATTACCACTACCCCACCACTGTCCGTGGACACCTGCAAGGGGGGAGTCTCATGCAACAGGAAGGAGGATTTTCTGAATGAGTAGAGGAGGAGGAGGCGAATGCGCAGCAGGCAAGTGGAGAATCCGTTCTCCCTGGCAGCCAGGACCTTTTCATCACCCTGGAGCCAATACCCTCACAAGGCAGGTTCCTGGACCCTGAAGCTGGAGAAGGCACCTCTGGTGAGTGAACATTTGTAACTACACTACAGGGGTTAAAAGCAATTGTGTTTTATGTTTGAATTGCCCTGAAGAATCGGGATGCATTCGCGGCCAGTACAGCTACTGGAAAAGTCTGTTAACATATCTGGGGATGGAGCGGGGAATCCTCTGGGAACATCTCCATGAAGCTCCCCTGGAGGTACTCTGAAAGCCTTTGAAGAAGGTTTCTGGGGAGGGCTGCTTTATTTCGTCCTCCACGGTAGGACATTTTACCACACCAAGCCAGTAACAAGTAGTCTGGAATCATTTCAGCACAAAGCATGGCAGCGAATGGTCCTGGGTTTTGGTCGCATTCAAGCAACATTCGGCCTATATCTTTCTGTATCAGCCTCAGGAGAGTGATATCATTCATGGTCACCTTGTTGAAATAGGGGAATTTTTGTAAGGGAACAGTAAAAGGACCCCTTTCATGCTGGGCTCTTTGCGCTTGGCTAAAAGGGATCATCCCTAAGAATAGACACAGGGTGGTGGGAGGGGTGAAGGAATCATCCCAGAGAATAGCCGTGCGGTGGGGGGAGGGGTGTGCTACACTTCCACCCTAAAACCGCAGCCCCTCCTTTTAAATGGCAAACCCAACCGGCATTGCTTGCTATGGGAAAGGAGGGCACTGCAGTTTGAAACCATTCCCACATGTTATGAAGGTGGAAGAAGCCAAACCTGCGTACCCTTTGGCTTACCATGGCTGCCTGGAAAACAAATTATGTTGCCCAGCCGTGTGTGATGTGTCACCATTCCGCCAGGCGCTCAATATAAAAGGCAAAATGCTACCTTCTACCTAAAGCACATCTACTGTCTGCTGTGAATTGCTTGATTCACTGTGAAAGAGTTTCACTTTTGTTCTCAGAAATGTATCTTCTTAAATTCTACTCTCTTTTTATCCCATCACAGGTGAAAAATGTTTCTATGCTCCCCTATCATCTCCGTCCCTGAAGTTATTGCAGATTAGAAGGCGAAAAAAACGCACTTGCGATGACATGTTTTCCGAGCTCATGCAGTCCTCCCGCACTGATAGGGCACAGCTGTATGCATGGAGGCATTCAGTAACAGAGGCCAGGAAAGCATTAAGTGAGCACGATGAGAAGAGGCAGGAGGCGATGCTGAGGCTAATGGGGGAGCAAACGGACATGATTGGGCATCTGGTGGAGCTGCAAGAAAGGCAACAAGAGCACAGGCTGCTGCTGCATCCACTGTATAACTGCCTGCCCTCCTCCCCAAGTTCCATTTCCTCCTCAACCAGACACCCAAGAATGCAGGGAGAAGGAGGCTCCGGGCACCCAGCTATTCCACTCCAGAGGATGTGCCAAACAACACAAGGCTGTCATTCAAACAGTTTTGATTTGTAGTGTGGCTACAATAAGCAATATTGCCTTGTCCTTCACTCCTCCCTCACTGCAACCGAGCTACCTTGTCAGTTATCTCACTTTTTTTTTAAATTATTAAGGAAAGAATAGTGACTTTATTTCCTTTGCCAGCAATGATCGAAGGGGGGGAGGGTGGTTGGCTTACAGGGAATTAAAAGCAACAAAGGGGGTGGGTTTGCATCAAGGAGAAACACACACAACTGTCGCACTGTAGCCTGGCCAGTCATTAAACTGGTTTTCAAAGCCCCTCTGATGCGCAGCGCGCCTTGCTGTGCTCTTCTAATTGCCCTGGGGTGTGGCTGCTCAAAATCATCCACCAGGTGATTTGCCTCAACCTCCCACCCCACCACATACATGTCCCTCTTACTCTCACAGATATTATGGAGCACACAGCAAGCACCAATAACAATGGGAATATTGGTTGTGCTGAGGTCTAACCTAGTCAGCAAACAGCACCAGCGAGCTTTTAAATGTCCAAAGGCACATTCAGCCACCATTCTACACTTGCTCAGCCTATAGTTGAACTGCTCCTTATTACTGTCCAGGCTGCCTGTGTACAGCTGCATGAGCCATGGCATTAAGGGGTAGGCTGGATCCCCAAGGATAACTATTGGAATTTCAACATCCCCAATGGTAATTTTCTGGTCTGGGAAGTAAGTCCCTTCTTGCAGCTGCTCGAACAGCCTGGAGTTCCTAAAGATGTGAACGTCATTCACCTTTCCCGGCCATTCCACGTTGATGTCAGTTAAACGTCCCTTATGATCCCCACAGTGCTTGCAGCACCAGTGAGAAGTACCCCTTGCAGTTTATGTACTGGTTGCCAAGGTGGTCCGGTCCCAAGATAGGGATATGCGTTCCGTCTATCGCCCCACCACAGTTAGGGAACCCTATTGCAGCAAAGCCATCCACTATGACCTGCACATTTCCCAGAGTCACTACCCCTGTTAGCAGAAGGTCAGTGATTGCATTGGCTACTTGGTCACAGCAGCCCCCACAGTAGATTTGCCCACTCCAAATTGATTCCCGACTGACTGGTAGCAGTCAGGCGTTGCAAGCTTCCACAGGGCTATCGCCACTCGCTTTTCAATTGTCAGCGCAGCTCTCATCTTGGAATGCCTGCACCTCAGGGCGGGAGAAAGCAACTCAGAAAGTTCCAGGAAAGTGGCCTTACGCATGCGAAAGTTTCGCAGCCACTGGGAATCATCCCATACCTGCAACACTATGCGGTCCCACCAGTCTGTGCTTGTTTGCTGGGCCCAAAATCAGCATTCCACTGTATCAACCTGCCCCACTGCCTCCATGATGTCCCAATCGCCACATCCATTGCTTTCAGGAACGTCTGTGTCCATGTTCTCCTCACAATCATCCTCGTGCTGCCGGCTCCTAGCCAGGTTCTGCACATACTGCAGGATAATGCGTGAGGTGTTTACAATGCTCACAACAGGAGCGGTGAGCTGAGCAGGCTCCATGCTTGCCATGCTATGGCACCTGCACGGGTACCCAGGAAAAAAGGTTTGAAACGATTGTCTGCCTTTGCTTTAATGGAGGGAGGGGAGACTGACGACATGTACCCAAAACCACCCGTGATAATGTTTTTGCCCCATCAGGCATTGGGAGCTTAAACCAGAATTCCAATGGGCAGCGGAGACTGCAGGGACTGTGGGATAGCTACCCACAGTGCACCACTCCGTGAGTCGATGCTAACCATGGTATTGAGGACGCACTCCACCGACTTAATGCGGTTAGTGGGGACATACACAATCGACTGTATAAAATCGCTTTCTAAAGATCGACTTCTATAAAATCGACCTAATTTCATAGTGTAGACATACCCTTAGATAGAAGCCACTATCATGCTGTATAACAGACACCGATTATTGGCAAAAGGGGCCCTTTCTATTGCCCTGCCTGCTCCTCATAGTACAACAATTTTTAGTGAATGTATTAGCAGCTGGGTGTTCTCAAGTGGTTATTTACTAACTCCTGGGATGTATGGTAGAACAAATGCAAAAAACCCAGAAAGTTTATACTCCCTGAAGGTAACACATGTTTCTCTATCAAGAACAACTGTCAAAGAAGGAGCTGAACAGAAAATTAATTGATTGCTGGCACAAATTTGCAACTAGAAATGACAGCAATATCAGTGGTGAATTTTCATCCTGAGCTGCTTCTTTTCCAGCCATTTTCATTTTGCTTGTTACTTTGAAATAGTGAAGATAAATAGAGAAATATGATGAAAGATGGATAATATTTATGCCATTCCTGAACAGTGTTACTAGTTAATGGAACACTATGCATAAAAAAATAAAAGAGAGAAGCTGAGTCACTAATTCTTGAAATATAGCTGTGCAATTTGAGAAAGCGTATACTTGGCCAACATATCCCATTGTCCACTAGGTTTTTTCATGTAATTGCAGCATAGCATTATCTCTGATATGAAGTGCAAATTTATCTCCCCTTGTTCTTGTTTCTTGTATGAGGATTAAAAATATGTAGATGTTTCTGACAAGATCTGCAATTTACAAACAGATTTCAGCATTGTAAAGTTTATATTTCTGCTGACAATGGAAAGTGACATTTTACATTATATTTGCCTGCTTGCAGGAAATTGTATTAAAATGTATCCTTTGAGTACGTGAACATTAAGGAGACATAACAAATTGTAGTTATATTTGTTTTTTAATTGAGACTCAAAGCCAAATTGGGAAACGCACATCATCATCTATACAACCACTCAGCTTCACGGGACAGCTGGAAATGGGCTACAAATAGAAAGCACTGGAAAGTTATTGGTGTTGGGGGACAAGTCACTCTGTGAAGAGGCAAGCTGGAAATGTATGCCACCAGAATATCATACTTTGAGGGTCAGTGGGAAATTAATATAAATTTGAGAAGGAAAGTTCACCCATTACTTATGGAACTTTGTCCCATATTTATATGGCTGATGAACTGCGGCCTTTTGTGAGGATGTAACGGCATATACATTGTGCATGTAAAGGTTTATATAGGCCATTGAGACTTGTGAGTGGAAACTTTCCAGCCACTGTCATCCAGGTTAGGCCAGTTTGAGGCTTGCCTAAAAGGGAAAGGAGGCCTTATCACTGACAAAGATGAAGTAGACTGAGAGAAGCAGTCTGGGGTTAAAGAAGAAGCCCATTCTGCAGACCCAAAATCTAGGGTTTAAGGCCAACATTCCATGAACAGGGAAGGCTGAAATATCCCTATCCCCTGAATAATGAGAGATCAGGTTGACCCCTGGTGGTGTCTCACTTTCAGAAAACAGAGCAAGGTGGGAAATGTCCATCATGGTAGCAATATTATTTAGCCTTAGCTCTGGTCAAAGATGGTTTGGAAGTAGGGGATATATAGAAACAGAAACTTTTCTGGATAGAAAAAGCCAGGCTAGCCAAGAGGTCTCTCTTGGAGGGAGTGGGCAAGTAAACTCGTTTTGAATTTAAAAGTACTTTGGAACAGAAACTTCCAAACAGCATTTGGAACAAACCCTGAGATGGTATATTTAGTTTAGATTCCAATTGGGAATGGTTAAAACAAAAGTTACTCTAGCAATGGGAATTTTCTCTTAACTCATCCCAAAGATTTTATACTTTGCTGGTCAGTCTATAACAGTGCATGTAAAATATTTTTGATTAAATATAGTTTTACATCCTGTTTACAACATTTTCCAGGGAAAACGCTCATTATACATAAATTCATTCATTAATATAAACAAATATTCAGAGCCCCTTAACTGAATCCAATGCCTTTGTTCCTCTACATCTACAAAAATCAAAGATTAGCTTTTTAAAGAGCAAAAATGTTGTTAGCACTAATGAGGTAGGAGATATACATCAGTTGTCATGACTTGTTCTCATATATAAGCATTTTATAATTCAAGGGCAGCATTCTATAAAGTGTAACAAATTGCACATGCAATAGGGCTAGTTTAAACCCAAGGGTTGTGCATATTTGTAATGCTAACAAAACCTCTAAAGGTGCATCATTTCTCAGAAATTGCCTCTGAGTTTTCACAATGATTACATAAAATTAAAAGCAGCCATTTAAACACAATTTGTCTTCTTCTGGATCAGTTATTCATTTGCAATTTATGTTATTAGAACAAAGGATACTAACATATATCATAGGCATATATAGGCAAACAACACAGGAATGCAGGGGCAAGATTAGAAAGGCAAAAGCACAAAATGAGGTCAAACTAGCTACAGGAATAAAGGGAAACAAGAAGACTTTTTATCAATACATTAGAAGCAAGAGGAAGACCAAGGGCAGGGTAGGCCCACTGCTCAGTGAGGAGGGAGAAACAGTAACAGGAAACTTGGAAATGGCAGAGATGCTTAATGACTTATTTGTTTCGGTCTTCACCGAGAAGTCTGAAGGAATGCCTAACATAGTGAATGCTAATGGGAAGGGGGTAGGTTTGGAAGATAAAATAAAAAAAAAGAACAAGTTAAAAATCACTTAGAAAAGTTAGATGCCTGCAAGTCACCAGGGCCTGATGAAATGCATCCTAGAATACTCAAGGAGCTAATAGAGCAGGTATCTGAGCCTCTAGCTATTATCTTTGGAAAATCATGGGAGACAGGAGAGATTCCAGAAGACTGGAAAAAGGCAAATATAGTGCCCATCTATAAAAAGGGAAATAAAAACATCCCAGGAAACTACAGGCCAGTTAGTTTAACTTCTGTGCCAGGGAAGATAATGGAGCAAGTAATTAAGGAAATCATCTGCAAATACTTGGAAGTGGTAAGGCGATAGGGAATAGCCAGCATGGATTTATAAAGAACAAATCATGTCAAACCAATCTAATAGCTTTTTTTGATAGGATAACGACTCCTGTGGATAAGGGAGTAGCGGTGGATGTGGTATACCTAGACTTTAGTAAGGCATTTGATACAGTCTCGCATGATATTCTTATCAATAAACTAGGCAAATACAACTTAGATGGGACTACTATAAGGTGGGTGCAAAGCTGGCTGGATAACCGTACTCAGAGAGTAGTTATTAATGGTTCCCAATCCTGTTGGAAAGGTATAACAAGTGGGGTTCCGCAGGAGTCTGTTTTGGGACCGGTGCTGTTCAATATCTTCATCAACAACTTAGATATTGGCATAGAAAGTACGCTTATTAAATTTGCAGATGATACCAAACTGGGAGAAATGGTCTGAGGTAAGCAGGATGAAGTTTAATAAAGACAAATGCAAAGCGCTCCACTTAGGAAGGAACAATCAGTTTCACAGATACAGAATGGGAAGAGACTGTCTAAGAAGGAGTACGGTAGAAAGGGATCTAGGTGTTATAGTGAACCACAAGCTAAATATGAGTCAACAGTGTGATGCTGTTGCAAAAAAAGCAAACGATTCTGGGATGCATTAATAGGTGTGTTGTGAGCAAGACACGAGAAGTCATTCTTCCGCTCTACTCTGCGCTGGTTAGGCCTCAACTGGAGTATTGTGTCCAGTTCTGGGCACCGCATTTCAAGAAAAGTGTGGAGAAATTGGAGAGGGTACAGAGAAGAGCAACAAACATGATTAAAGGTCTAGAGAACATGACCTATGAAGGAAGGCTGAAAGAATTGGGTTTGTTTAGTTTGGAAAAGAGAAGACTGAGAGGGGACATGATAGCAGTTTTCAGGTATCTAAAAGGGTGTCATAAGGAGGAGGGAGAAAACTTGTTCATCTTAGCCTCTAAGGATAGAACAAGAAGCAATGGGCTTAAACTGCAGCAAGGGAGGTTTAGGTTGGACATTAGGGAAAAGTTCCTAACTGTCAGGGTGGTTAAACACTGGACTAAATTGCCTAGGAGGTTGTGGAATCTCCATCTCTGGAGATATTTAAGAGTAGGTTAGATAAATGTCTATCAGGGATGGTCTAGAGAGTATTTGGTCCTGCCTTGAGGGCAGGGGACTAGACTCAATGACCTCTCGAGGTCCCTTCCAGTCCTAGGATCTATGAATCTATGTGAAAGTAGGAAAAGTCATAATTTATCCTTGACTCTATGAACAATTTTCTGCAGAAAAGCAGCACATAGACTATTTGTGATGTCCTGGGTCTTCAAACCATACCTGGGAATTCCCAGACAGCTGCTGCATCCTGGTCTTCACTCACTGTCTACTGAAACCTGGTGTGCTGAGAAGCTACTAGGACTATAGCCCCTGCCAAGGCACCACCAAGGGGAGCTCTGATTGGAGGATTGCCTGGCTCCGCCGATTGGTCCAACTATGCTATTTAAGCCAGAAGGAGGCACAAGAAGTTTGTCTGAGCAACAACAGGGTTTCCGGTTGCATCTGCATTGGACCCTGCTTGTGCCTGCCATTTAGAAGAACAATCACATAGTATGAATAACAAAAAGTGAATGCTTAAAGAATAGAGTTCAGAGACATTATTTATCTTGACAAAGTACATCCAAGCTATTTGGTGAATATTTGATTATAATGGATAATTTGAAGAACATTTGGATCAGTCCCAAAACAATTTGCCAACCAAAAAGACCGGACTATTTTTAGCAACTAACAGTTTGGCCAATGCTAACTACACTGTAAGCACCTCTATTTATGGAATAGGAGAACCTGAATTCCAATCCCACTTATGACCAACAGTTCTTGGTGGCTGTGCTATGTAGTATAGTAATGAATATGAAGTTCTGAATGGCCAGAGGATCATAAACATTGGCATCTGGTTATTGCCTTTGAAGTACAGATAGGCACAACTAAGAAACTAATACTTATGAAAAAATGATTACTAACCTATTCTGTAACTGTTGTTCTTCAAGATGTGTTGCACATGTCCATTCCATTTCAGGTGTGTGCGTGTCCAGTGCACCAGTCAGAGATTTTTCCCTTAGCGGTACCTGTTGTGTGCAGCACATGTGTCTTCAGCCACAACTGCACAATGGTATAAAGGGAAAAACTGCTCCGGGTCCCCCTCAGTTCCATTTTTATTGGACAGATTCCGATATACAGAAGAAGGAAGGTGGATCATGGAATGGACACGTGCACCAAATCTTGAAGAATAACAGTTACAAAAGAGGTTCATAGCTTTTTATTTTATGTCTTTGAGACCTTGTAGAGTGTGCTATCATCCTGTTTGGAGGGGGTACAATGGCAATGTCATAACACAGATGAATGCAGGATGAAATCAAGGATGAAATTCTCTGCATCAAGATTGGAAGGCTTTTCATCCTGTCCTCAACTGAGACAAACAGCTGGGATGAGGACCTAAAAGACCTAGTTCTGTCCAAGTAAAAAGCCAATGCTCATTTAACATCCAAATTCTGGAGTTCCTCCTCATCCACATGAGATTGGGGCATAAGAGAAGGATAGTAAGTAAATAGCTTGATTGAGGTGAAACTCAAATACTACTTTAGTCAGGAATTTTGGATGTAGATCTAAGAATATCTTGTCTTTAAAAAAAACCTGTGTAAGGAGGGTCAGCTGCCAACACTTGTAACACTGCTACCTTTCTCATGGAGGTAATAGCTACCAAAAATGCTGCTTTCATAGATAGATGCGGTAAAGAGACGGTAGTCATTGGTTAAAAGGGCAGACCCATCAAACGTTTTAGCACCAGATTTAAGTCCCAGGGAGGAATAGGATCCATGACATGAGGATATAATCTGTTCAGACTCTTTAAGAATCTGAATGACATAGGATCAGAAAAAACTGAGCAGCCTGCAGTTGGTGTCTAGAAAGCAGAGGAAGCTACCAGCTGAAATCCAATTAAGCTAATCCATAGATCTTGTTGTTTCCGCTGGAACAAACAGTCCAAAATATTTTGGATAGAGGCCAGAACAAGCCAACACTCTTCTGCTTGACCATAACGAGAATAGTTTCCACTTTAATAGGAAAGTTTTTCAATTAGATGCCTTCCTGATATTCAGGAGAATGCTTTGAACATTCTATGAGCACTCACCTCTTTAGACATTAGGCTGCTAGATAGAATGTGGCTGGGTTGGGATGTAGCAGGTGACCATGGTCCTGGGAAATCAGGTTGGGTCCTATAGATAGCATCAGAGGACACCTGGCAGAGAGGCTTAGCAGACTGGAGAACCAATGCTAGTAAGGTCAATCAGGTGCTATGAGGATCATGTTAATATGATCCTGCTTGAGCTTGTACAGCACCATGGGAAGTAGCAGAATGAGAGGGAAGCCATACTGTAGTTTGTCTTTCCAAGAAAGTAGGAAAGCATAGGTCAGTGATCCCTGACTGTGACTTGCCCTGGAACAAAACTTGCCCCTGGCACTTTTTGTTCAGACAAGTAGCAAATAGGTCTATGTGATGGATCATCCAAGTTTGTAAAAAAATGATTCTCATGATATTTGGTCTGAGACATCATTCATGATCTCTGCTGAGCGACCTGGTTAGGTGATACACCAAGTTGTTCTTAACACCAGGAAGGTGGGAGGCTTTGAGGTGAACTGCATTGGTGATACAAATCTCCAAAAGATGTATCAATTCTTGACAGAAATAGTCTGATCTGGTCACACACTGTCTGTTCAAACAGGCCAGATCAATAGCCCACAACGCCTAAATGTTTTTGTGGAGAGCCAAATCTTGATGAGAGCACAGACGTTGAGTTTCCTTAGATGAGCTCCCCAGCCTAAAGAAGAAGTGTCTGTAACCAGAGTCAGTGCGGATGACGGTGGAGTGAAGAGGATTTCTATACACACATTGACAGGATTCGTCTACTAATCCTGCAGGTACTCAAATCAGCATATCCACTGAGTGATGAGCTGAGGAGTACACTGACTTTAACCAGCAACTGAGACAAAGTCTGACATGCCAAGCCACATACATGCAGGAGGCATCTGCCCCAGTAATCTGAGGCACTTTCTTACTGTTGTAAGGGGACGGGTTTGTTTAATATTGTATAGAATCTGTCTTGAGGTACAAATGCCCTGGCTACTGTAGAATCCAGGGTCAATCCTATAAACTTTCTCCTCTGAACTGTTATCGTCTGGGGCAGAAGTGAACATTCAAAGCTCATGGGGGTGGGATTTTTGCCATTTCCTACTTCCATCTTTTTTATGTATAATGCTTTTCCTGCCAATTAATTTGCATACCCATCATATCAACTTTACAATTTAACAAAATTTTACATCAATTCAGGTAACATGTCCCAGGCAGGTAATTTTTTCAAGAGAGAGAGTCACGATAGAACTGCAGAATGGCACATTTTTACTCTCAACTATGAACAGTGGTTAGAGTATATCAAAACATGAGAAGGAGCTCTCAGCAGACCCGCCACAGAGGGGAAGTTGTAAGGGAACACTGTTTACCGAAGCCAGAGAGAACAAGAGGATCTGTGCTCCCTTCAGTTCCCTCTTTGCTTTTATCACTGGCTATAAAGAGTAGAACCATCTTTGAGTAAGTATAAAGAATTGCTCTAACTATAACATCTTCATACAGTTTTCTTCTCTTGAATATTTTAAATACTGTCATCAAAATGGCAAATACATACCAGGAAACAACAAGACAGAAGTAATAAATATTACAGAGGAATATCCAGTGAAATTAAAAGCAACATGTTTAAAATTCATGCAAGCAAACACCAAAGGAAAATAACTAAGTAGCATTTAAGTAATATTAGGGTACGTCTACACTACGGGATTACTCCGAACTTACGGAATTCGATTTTTTGCAACCGATTGTATAAATTCGAGTGCACACGGCCACACTAAGGAGATTAATTCGGCGGTGCGCATCCATGTACCGCGACTAGCGTCGAATTCCGGAGCATTGAACTGTGGGTAGCTATCCCATAGCTATCCCATAGTTCCTGCAGTCTCCCCCGCCCATTGGAATTCTGGGTTGAGATCCCAATACCTGATGGGACAAAAAACATTGTCGCGGGCGGTTCTGGGAACATCCTCCTCCTCCCTCTGTGAAAGCAACGGCAGACAACTGTTTCACGCCTTTTTGGTGAACTGTGCAGACGCCATACCTTGGCAAGCATGGAGCCCGCTCAGCTCAAGACAGCAGTCATGAACATTGTAAACACCTCGCGCATTATCGTGCAGTTTATGCTGAACCAGGACCTGAAAAACCAGGCGAGGAGGAGGCGGCTACAGCAGCGCGGCGACGAGAGTGATGAGGACATGGATATGGACACAGAATTCTCTCGCGCCACGGGCCCCAGCGCTTTGGAGATCATGTTGTTAATGGAGCAGCTTCTCGCTGTGGAACGCCGATTCTGGGCCTGGGAAACAAGCACAGACTGGTGGGACCGCATAGTGTTGCAGGTGTGGGACGATTCCCAGTGGCTGCGAAACTTTCGTATGCGTAAGGGCACTTTCATGGAACTTTGTGACTTGCTTTCCCCTGCCCTGAAGTGCCAGAACACCAAGATGAGAGCAGCCCTCACAGTTGAGAAGCGAGTGGCGATAGCCCTGTGGAAGCTTGCAACGCCAGACAGCTACCGGTCAGTCGGTAATCAATTTGGAGTGGGAAAATCTACTGTGGGGGCTGCTGTGATCCAAGTAGCCAAAGCAATCGCTGAGCTGCTGCTACCAAAGGTAGTGACTCTGGGAAATGTGCAGCTCATAGTGGATGGCTTTGCTGCAATGGGATTCCCTAACTGTGGGGGCGATAGATGGAACCCATATCCCTATCTTGGCACCGGAGCACCAAGGCAGCCAGTACATAAACCACAAGGGGTACTTTTCAATGGTGCTGCAAGCACTGGTGGATCACAAGGGACGTTTCACCAACATCAACGTGGGATGGCCGGGAAGGGTTCATGACGCTCGCGTCTTCAGGGACACTAGTCTGTTTAAACGGCTGCAGCAAGAGATTTACTACCCAGACCGGAAAATAACCATTGGGGATGTTGAGATGCCTATCGTTATCCTTGGGGACCCAGCCTACCCCTTAATGCCATGGCTCATGAAGCCATACACAGGCAGCCTGGACAGTAGTCAGGAGCTGTTCAACTACAGGCTGAGCAAGTGCAGAATGGTGGTAGAATGTGCCTTTGGACGTTTAAA